>JAMLFT010001086.1:0-33436 GCA_026544285.1 Pachyrhizus erosus | reverse complement strand
AAACTAAAAATACATATAAAAATTTAAAAAAAAATATAAGAATTAAAAACATATTTTATCTAAATATAAGTTATTCTTCTATTATAAGTTTTGAAATCGAATTATTTTATGCAAAAAAATTTAACAAGTTTTCACTCCAATGATATACCACCTAAGAACATGGCAGTGGGCTTGGGGACTTGGGGTGTTGAACTTGCTAGATTCTAGTTTTGCACGGATGTCACTAGGCTTTAGCAAGCCTGCACCATTAACTTAGGTACGAGACATATTTATGGATTATTGGGCGTCATAAAAGACAACTTGATGTCAAATTTTTTATCCATAAGAAACTTGTTGACAAAATATTTTTGCTCATATTTTATCCATAAGAAACTTGTTGACAAAATATTTTTGCTCATATTTTATCCATATGCAACTGTTACTTGACGTTTCTTTCAATTCATAAATTTGAAAACCTACCATGTAACGAGGAATAAAGATGCCCTTATTAGTTTTAATATGTTGTCAACAATTATGTCTGACTACTTAAAATGTAAGCATAAATTTTGCAGATAAATTTCTTATTGGATTTTAATTTATGGCCTACAATTACATGTGGGCTTGTATGAATTATAAATGCTGGCATTTTTTGTTGGGCAAACAGGACAACTAATGCATCCACCTGGACTAAACAGGCTATGTTCAAATTCGAGTTCGTATCATTTTTTTACTGATCTGGTTATATAATTTTAATTATGCTTTGAACAGGTACAGTTTTTTAATTTGAATAGGTACAACATTTTTATTATTTTTTAGAAACTTTGGTATATAATTATCCTGGAAAAAACACCCTGGCATTATTATTTGAGCTGTGACTTTTGTTTTCGTACGGAGTTTGTGGTTATCGTCAGATGGTAGTCAGAAATTTTTAAGGAGCAAAAGATAGAATGGGAGAATTCTATCATGTAAGGTCACAATAGTATATTTAGTAACCATATTTCATGCAATTATATTAAAAAAAACATATTTAGCGATATATGCATTGCTGGATGCAGGTGCAGGATCCTAGTATGTATATATACTCGGAATCGCATTGTATGTCGTTGAAATTTCAACTGAACAAACTTCTTCATACAAAATATTATTTTATACATAAAATTATAAAACTAAAATGTAGGTTTACAAAAGATTATACACTGCATCGTACAATTGTATGTGGAAAACTAAAATCTCAAACTTCTAATACTTGAAGGTCTAAAATCCTATAATTACAATTTAAGAGTCTAAAATTCATATATTAATTAAACTTAAATAACACAATAGCAATTGAAACTAGGTCATTTTTATTTTAAGAGCTTATGTTGAAGAGTGTTTAGCACAGCTTCCACTTAAAACGATAAGGCCAAAAAAAAAAAAACTCCAAACACTAACAAATAAAAAGTATAATTACACGAGGTACAATTAGAAGTCCTCTTCCATATTCAATATTTTGTACTCTAGTTAAAACAAATTACATGACAACTATATAGCTATTTGAAAGAAGAAAAACTACATCAAATCATGACCTCACAATTCAAAATAGAACATTTTAACAAACATTAAACATAAAAAAAAAAAATATCTGCAAAACGTTACTTTGAAAGTGTGAAAAACCAACTCCAAAAAAATAGACACTAAGCAGTTAACCAACCTCAGTCAGCAAGAAATTCACATCAAATGTAGATTTGTTCAGACAGTAATTCCAATTCAAATATAATCCTCATCAGCTTCATAGACACCAGCTCCATTACCAACCTGACAGACACACATGACGGCAACACAAAAATAATAAAAAACGAAAAATGAATTGATAAAACAAAAATGTAATCACATAAATCGGCAATACAGATCATTAGCTATAATATCCGCAGGTTCCTATCAAGATGCGAAACGAATAAATATCACTCTTGCTTTTAGTTCAATCATAACATCGCTAGTCAATGCTTACATTTATCTACCAGGTAAGTGGCATTGAACACAAACCTTAAAATAATAAACAAATTAAAAATAAAGTTAAACAAAAACAAGGACAAATATTTAAAAAAAGAAGACCCTCAGAGACCCGTTTCAAATCACACACACAGCACAACAAAGAAACATTTTCGACCGATGACAGTAAAGGTTGCCATCGGTGGATATGAGAACATTCTTTGGATCGGCACTGCGTTTAGAGTGTCATACGGTACTTCCTATCAATTTTGGGAGATTTTCCTCATAGGGAATTTTGGCTTGTCCAACAAATATGTATCAAATATATAAAAATTGAACACAAAC
The DNA here is from genome assembly GCA_026544285.1 of Pachyrhizus erosus. NCBI lineage: Eukaryota > Viridiplantae > Streptophyta > Magnoliopsida > Fabales > Fabaceae > Pachyrhizus > Pachyrhizus erosus. Next base: position 31,144 of record JAMLFT010001086.1, on the reverse strand, counting down.
TAACAATAAATTTGGCGGACTAAATAAATCACATCACAACCCATACAATACACTAACTAACAATAGAGAATGAATACATTAATAATAACACGGGGCAAACCACTCAGCACTGCAGCCAATCCTAGCTGGCTAATAGAAGCAAAATCCCAAAAAACACAAACATAAAGCAATTAACAAATTTGAAGCCTCAGTCAGCCAGAAATTCACATCAAGTGTAAATTTGTTCAGACGGTAATTCCAATTCAAATCTAATCCTCATCGGCTTCATAAACACCAACTCCACAACCTACCTAACAAACACATGTCAACAACATAAAAAAATAAACAGAAAATTATATGATAAAACAAGAGAAATATAATCGCATAAATCGGCTCCGAAGACCATTAGGTATGAGATCCGCAGGTTCCTATCAGGATGCAAAATAAATGAATATCACTCTTACTTTTGGTCCAATCACAAGTCAATGCACACACATAGCTACCAGTGACGTGGTGTTCGACCGAACCTTAAAACAAGGAAATAAAAAATACAATCAAATACAACGACAAATAAGTAGAAAATAACCCTCAGAGACCCGTTTCAAATCACGCACACAGGACAACAAAGAAAATTTTCGACTGAGGACAGTAAACTTTGCCATCAGTGGATGAGAACATTCTTTGGATTGGCACTGCGTTTAGTGTCATACGGCACTTCCTATCAATTTTGGGAGATCTTCCTCATAGGGAATTTTCACTTTTGCATTGTGTATGTATCAAATATAAAAAAAAAACAAACTATTAATAACAATAATGTACTAAATCCCATCACAACCCATACAATACACTAACGAGTAACAGAGAATGATAACACTAATAATAACAATGAGCATACCACTCAGCAGTGCAACCAATACTAGCCGGCTAATAGAAACATAACGATGAAATAGTAGGGTTCTGGATGTGACATTTATAGGCATGTTTATTTGTCATGGGCCATTAGGGTTTGTGCGGTGCATTTGAATGTGAGTTTTTATTGGGTTTTCAGTTCCAGTTGCCCAAAACCAAAAGTGTTGTTGTTTAGCGCAACGAGGCCAAAATAAAGATGCAATAAAAGGGACTGTTCATCTTTTGAGCCTACAATTAAGCCACAACTTTGCCTGAACAATAAAAAGGCTAAAACATATTTCAGATCCCTGAAATGGTATAACACTGTCATATTATTATCTGAAAGTAAGAAAACAAAGGCAAATTCTAAACCATAAACCTAACCACAACATAGCTATTTGAAAGATTTAACTACCAAATTATATTCTCACAATTAAAAATAGAATTTAATAGTCATACACTGATAGTATAAAACAGTTTTATACTAACACTCAAATAAGTCACAAAAGTCAACAAACTTATCCTACATGACAATTTGTAAATGGCTGACAATATAAAACTATTTTACATTATTAGCACCTAGTTTGTTTTCTATTCAACATGAAAATCCAACAAACTTTCACCATAAAAAAAAACCTGCAAATCATTACTTTGAAAATCAGTAAAGCAAAATCCAAAAAACAAAAACAAACAATAAGCAATTATCAAATTTGAAGCCTCAGTCAGCCAGAAATTCACATCAAATATAAATATGTTCAGACCATAATTCCAATTAATATCTAATCCTCATCAGCTTCATAAACACCAACTCCATTACCTACCTAACAAACACATGTCAACAAAAAAATAAAAATAAAAAACATAAAATGATATGATAAAACATAGAAATGTAATCACATAAATCGGCACCACAGATCATTAAATATGAGATCCGCAGGTTCCTATCAGGATGTCAAGCAAATGAATATCACTCTTGCTTTTGGTCCAATCATAGCATCACTAGTCAACGCTCAGATGTGGCTACCAGTGACGTGGCATTGGACCTAGCCTTAAAACAAGCAAATAAAAAGTGAAATTAAACAAATATAAGGTTAAATAAAAAACAGCCCTCAGAGACCCGTTTCAAATCACACACACAGTGCAATAAAGAACATTCTCGACTGATGACAGTAAAGTTTGCCATCAGTGGATGAGAACATTCTTTGGATTGGCACTGTGTTTAAAGTGTCATACGGCACTTCCTATCAATTTTGGGAGATCTTCCTCATAGGGAATTTTCGCCTTTCCATCATATGTATCCAATCAAATATATAAAAATTAAAAAACAAACTAATAATAACAATAATAGACTAAATCCCATCACAACCAATACAATACACCAACTAGTAACAGAAAATGAAGACAATAACAATACGGAGGATACCAGTCAGCAGTGCAGCCTAGCCAGCTAATAGAAACACCGTGAAGGGATGACGGTTCTGGAGGTGCCATTTATAGGCATGTTTATATGTCATGGGCCATTAGGGTTTGAACGGTGCATTTGAATGTGAGTTTTTATCGAGTTTTCAGTTTTACTAGCAATAAAGAACATTCTCGACTGATGACAGTAAAGTTTGCCATCAGTGGATGAGAACATTCTTTGGATTGGCACTGTGTTTAAAGTGTCATACGGCACTTCCTATCCATTTTGGGAGATCTTCCTCATAGGGAATTTTCGCATTTCCATCATATATGTATTAAACCAAATATATAAAAATTAAAAACAAACTAACAATAACAATAATTGACTAAATCCCATCACAACCCATACAATACACCAACTAGTAACAGAGAATGAAGACAATAATAATAACATGGAGCATACCACTCAGAAGTGCAACCTAGCCAGCTAATAGAAACACTGTGAAGGGATTAGGGTTCTGGAGGTGACATTTATAGGCATGTTTATATGTCATGGACCGTTAGGGTTTGAACGGTGCATTTGAATGTGAGTTTTTATTGAGTTTTCAGTTCTACTAGTAGGCCTAAAATCATAGATGGTGCTGTTTAACCCAACAAGACCCAAATGAAGATACATATAAAGGGACTTTTCATCTTTTGAGCCAACAACTAAGCTCTGACTTTGCGTGAACCAAAACAAGGCTAAAACATATTTCAGATCGCTGAAATGTTATCTTATTATCTGAAAGTAAAAAATAAAGATAAATTCTAAACCGCTAACATAATTTTTTATTACAAGGAACATAAAATGAGATTAAACTACCAAATTATAACCTCTCAATTCAAAATATAACAATCCAACAAACTTTCATCATAAAATAAAATCTGCAAATCATTACTTTGAAAGTCTGAAAAGCAAAATAAAAAATATAACAAACATTGAGCAATTGACAAATTTGAAGCCTCAGTCAGCCAGAAATTCACATCAAATATAAATATGTTCAGACGGTAATTCCAATTAAAATCTAATCTTCATCAGCTTCATAAACACCAACTCCATTACCTACCTAACAAACACATGTCAACAAAAAAAATAAAAATAAGAAACATAAAATGATATGATAAAACAATAGAAATGTAATCACATAAATCGGCTCCACAGATCATTAAATATGAGATCTGCAGGTTCCTATCAGAATGTGAAACAAATGAATATCACTCTTGCTTTTGGTCCAATCATAGCATCACTAGTCAACGCTCAGATGTGGCTACCAGTGACGTGGCATTGGACCTAGCCTTAAAACAAGCAAATAAAAAGTGAAATTAAACAAATATAAGGTTAAATAAAAAAAAGCCCTCAGAGACCCGTTTCAAATCACACACACAGTGCAAAAAAGAACATTCTCGACTGATGACAGTAAACTTTGCCATCAGTGGATGAGAACATTCTTTGGATTGGCACTGCATTTAAAGTGTCATACGGCACTTCCTATCAATTTTGGGAGATCTTCCTCATAGGGAATTTTCACTTTTCCAATGTGTATGTATCAAATATATAAAAAATAAAAGGGTTCACCACTGTCATCTTATTATCTGAAAGTAAGAATACAAAAGATTCTAAACCATGAAAATAACAACGATGTAGCTATTTGGAAGATTAAACTACCAAATTATACCCTCACAATTCAAAATATAACAATCTAACAAACTTTCAGCAGAAAAAAAAAATCTGCATATCATTACTTTGAAAATAAAAAGAAAAATCCAAAAAAAAAACCAAAAATATTAAGCAAGTAATAAATTTGAAGCCTCAGTCAGCCAGAAATTCACATCAAATGTAAATTTGTTCAGACGGTAATTCCAATTCAAATATAATCCTCATCGGCTTCATAGACACCAACCCCACTCACTACCTACATGACAACATAAAAAAGAAAAGAAAAAAACATAAAATGATTTGATAAAACAATAGAATTGTAATCGCATAAATCGGCTCTGCAGGTCATTAGGGATAAGGTCTGCAAGTCCCTATCAGGATGTAAAAAAAAGAAATTCACTATTGCTGTTGGTCCAATCATAGATAGCATCACAGGTCCATGCTCACACATAGTTACCAGTGACGTGGCATTGGACCTAGCTTTAAAATAACAAACAAATGAAAAATAAAATTAAGCAAATAGAAAGATATATATTTTCTAAAAATGGTAATTTATTTGATAATTATCAATGGAGAAGAACTGTCTATAAAAAAATTCAAATTTTTTAAAGAGAGGTAAAGTGAAGATATGAGTCTATAAAAGGATATGCACACTTGAAAGCAAGGGAATGTAAGCTTCAATAAACAATAGTTCCAAGAAAGGAAGCTTTTTTGCCAACCTTGATAAGGAATCAATCACTCAACGATTTCAAAATATAAACTCACAACCTCACCTATAGGATAATTGTAACTTTGAATTTATGTAATTTATTTTATTCTATATTAAAACTTTAGATTATTTTAATATTTATACATTTATCTTAATAATCATAAATTTTATATGCTTTATTAAATTTACCCCACTAAACTAAGGTCCTAGAACTGCCAATAGATAACATGTGAACATTTTTAATAGATTTTCTATTATTATAAAAGACTTTAAAATAATTTTGGAAATGTCATCATTGTTGGTAAGGGAGAAAACATACAACTTTTGTTCTACATACACTCAAATTTTATACAACATGATTAAGTTATAAACAATTTGCAAATAATCGTATAAACAACGCAGTAGTTCATCAGCCATGCTCTTTAGTACTGAATGACATGTACTACAGTTACATGTACATGTATGCCAAACTAGACGCAATACACGCAGAACTAAAAGATTGAAATACAAGCAACTGAGCAAGGAATCAAGAGAAATCTCTACAACGCCTCAAAAGAAGCTGGAAACCAGCATGATTCCAAAATAAATGTGTAAAGAAGAATCATCAGCAAAGAAAATGATTCATTAGATCTTCTTAAATGCTCACATTGATGGTGGCTTGAGTTGCACATTCAGATCTGGCACAGCAGACTGGAGAAGTTTTCAGACAGCCACAAAACAAGAAGAAAAACGAATAAGGACAGAAATGAAAAGAATAGCAGCAACAAAACAAATAGGATAGGGAGTATATCCAACTCTGGTGCTTGAGCATCCAACAACATATTGATAGAATGGACACTTTGCAATCAAGCAGAATAAAAAAGAAGCATAGTTTCTACTGAAATGTCCCATGTGACCACTGTGAATGTTTTCAATCAAGACTAAAAACTCACAGCACCTTCTATAGAAGAGCATTGCAGATGTCAAGCAGAATATAGTGAAACCTCATACAGACAGTTATTTTAAGTTCTTTGTACTCCATTCATAATATACTTGCTTGAAGAAGGAAGACGAAACAAACACACCTATACAATCATGCTAATGCAATAACAGACAAGAACCTTATTATAAGGCAATTACCTTCATCTCTGCCATCTCTTGTTCTCGTTTTTCAAATGTTACAGTGAATGCAGCTTCCTTTTACTTGGCCTTTTCAAGCTGACATATAACAGGAAAATGAGAAAGGATCAACGAAACCAGATCAATGAATGATGAATTATTTTCAAGGGAAATTAGATTATAAACCTGCTCTCTTAAAGGCTCTTCAGATAATTAATCACCCATTTCGATGAAGAAAGAGGATGTTGAAGTCGCACTGCCTTCTCTCCAAGATTGCACATCAATCTTCTACAATGGGCAACGGCGCTGGGTTGCTGCCTTGTTTGAGTCTTTGGGTTGGGTACTTATAGCAAGTAAAGAATGAATTAGGGTTGGGACTTGGGAGAATTGGGCCAACAAGCCCAACGACCTTTTAATGTCTTTTCCTCACGTTTTTTATTTAGGTTGTCAGTTTTTTATTTTAGATTAGGTTTAGTTTCTCTTTTTATTTAATTTTCAAATAAGCATGTCATATGATATCATAATAGTATGAAATGAAAATATAATAAATTATTTAAAGGATAACATATAATATAATAAATTAAATAATAAATAATAGTAACAAAAAACTAAATAAAGCATAATATATAATTATGAATTTTAATTCGCTTAAGTAATATATCAATTATGTAAAATAAAGAATTTTTTATTTTAGTGTTTTAAAGTTTTTTTTGTTTAAATTTTAGTTTTTTAAGAATTTTTTGTTGTCAAGTAACAACGTCATATAATAATATAAAAGTGACATTGATAACTTATTGATTTATTACATCATTAAAAAATGATTTAACAAAAATTTTGCATATAATTATTTTTTGGTAAATTATGAATTTATATCTCTATATATTTACAATAGATGGTATTGTCAAACTAATTGATAAGAAATTTTAAAATCTTAAACTCTAAACTTTAAAGAACTAAAAAAAAACATCACATTTTTTAGGTACAAAAAAGTTATCTAAATCATTTTAATTTTATAAATCTATTTATTATAATTTTATGATTTATTATTATTATAAATTTTAATTTTTGTTTTTCTTATCTTAAGTCAAAGACCACAAATGTCCACAATTCATAGTATGTGATTCTCGTTGACTTAAAAAAAAATTACACACAAAGAAAATCTAAAACGGATTTTCCTACAAAATAAATTGTCCTCGATATGTGAACACAATAGGATTTTATACCACTCTATCAACTCTACGAATTTTTTTAATTTTGTTTAATGTTATGATTTAAACATTATTTTCTTTATTTATGTCATTTTTTATTTATATGTATTTTATATTTTAAGAAATAACGTAGAATCTTATGATTCAACTTAAGATATTTAAGTTACTATTTTTCATCTTCCTTTTAATCCTAAGTAAGATTTCGTTTTTAACACCCTTACTACACAACAACTAGTGTGACAAAAACATTATTCCATGTTTGGATATGTAATAATAAAGTAATAGAATGAAACAAGTTTGGCTCGTATCTTTAAATTTTTATAGTCATATTTGTTGTTTAGGTATTTGTGAAATCTAATTTAACAAAGATTAAATGTTTATACAAACACATACGTGTTGATACAAGTATAGGAGAATATGAGTTTGATTTCCATTTGACACATTTTTTAGGAGGAATGAGAAATTTATAAAGCATTTGATTAGTTTTAATTTCTTCTTATTTTATATGCAATGTTAGAGACCTCATGGCTCAACCAAGTATATTATAAGTCTTTTATCAAGGATTAATCTTACAATCGACTCAAATAACTTAAACTTCTAAGAATATCTCAAGGTTTTTAGGGAACTAAAGACCCTAGTTATGACAATTAGTAAAAAATGATAAAATAGAATAAATAAATTTTAATTAAAATATACTAATTATATGAAATTTTTTAATATTATTATTCAATAATAAATTATTTATAGGAATTTTGTTAATTTTTATAGTAATTGTTTTAAAGGTTGTAAAACTTTTAATGTGAATGGTTTTTATTGATTGATAATATTAATTTTTTTAGCAAATGAAAATTAATTTCATAAAATAAAAATATTTTATTGTTTAAATGTATTGTTAAGAAGTGTAACAAAATTTATTTTAGTTTTATCACATAATTATTAAATTAAGAGGAAAAAAGAGAATGTTGGATAAAATGAAATGGAGTTTAGTCTGTAGCGTATTATCTTAATTTAACAAATTTAGATAATGGGACATATTTAAATCCTATTTAACTTAAGTTCATTCCTTTTTTTCACCCATCTAAACATAATTTGGAAGAATAAATTAATTCAATTTAAAATTAAAATATTATTTTAATATCTATAATTAAAAAAAATAAGTTTTTTAATGTGAAGGATGAAGGTAGTATGTTATTCAAAGTAGTGTTTTAATTTATACAATACGTATAATAAATGTTTATTTTATATAACAAAAAATTATAATAAATAAATACTATTGAATATATAAATTATATTATAAAAATATTTTTGAACATGTAATTTTTATTTCATATTTTAATAAACACTTTATATTGTGATATAAGGTTATTTTTTTCTCTTGATATTTAAAAAAAATATTAAGAATAAATTTAGAGAAACCAAAATAAAAATGATAAATTGAAAAAGACTATCATTCAATTTATATGCAAATGATTAAAACAATGAATTTTCTATTTTATTTTTATATTTAAAAATATGAAAATATCTATTTTTGTAAGATTTTTTTTGTTTTATTTGTTTTAGAAAATGAAAAGTTCATAAGATTTTTTTTCAAAGATTGAAAATAAGTTTCAATAATAAGAATATTTATACTTTTATTAATGAATCATTTTTAATAAAAATCTATTTTTACATGTGATATTCAACTAATTATAAAACTTTCTTGAAAATAAAGTTATCAATAAAAGTTACCAAACTTATGCATTATGGATTGGATAAAAAGTGAAATCTAGGGTGGGAGACCTTGACATGTCTCCCACCCCAAAAGACTATTTTACATCACTAGATAATCTTAACTTACATTTATGGTTGAGATTTTTTTCTCATTTTTATTTTGGTCTCTTCTTATTCATTTTTTATAGAATTATTCTTCTTTCTTACTATTTGTTTTCATTTGCCACCACCTTTTTCCAACCCGCTATAAATAATCAATCCTTTACAACTGTCGCGCCACCATTATACCTCCCTCACATTCATGGCGTAAGGTGGTGGTGTTGTCATACAATGATCAATTTCTATCGTTGACATCAATATAAGATGTAGAATAAAAAAAAAAGGATAACAACAATAGTGCATTCAAAATTCGTGGCTTTGGTGGATGTGGAGGCAAATTTGGTGGTTTTATGGTGGTATACATTTCAGAGTGTAACATGCGACTATTTAAGATAGATGACAAACCCTAGAAACTAATACAAAACTTTTTAGTATATTTTGACCTCACTCGTAAACTTCATAAGAAAATTCCCAAGAGGTAACCAATATCAAAATTGCTCAAAGTCAAACATGTTTAACTATTAGGTTCTTAAGTAATAACAATAAAATAGTAGATACATCTTATTGGTATAAATAATGTTGATTAATTTTTTAAGTCATTCTCAATTGTACAATTTCATACTCATACAACCTTTGGATCCCTTTATTTTTGTGTGTAATTGATTCATCCATGTGTCTTTTCCTCTAAAAGTCTATCAATAATCACTCATTATTTGTGTCTTATATATTTTCCATTGATGATTACTCCTTATCCTTGTTAGTACTCAACATGTCACACATGGTGCTTGGAAGACTTGGAATGATTATTTATTATTCCAATTCAAATTTATTTATTGGAAGGCTTGGAATGATTATTTATTTTTCTAATTCAAATTTATTTAATAGAAGGCTTGGAATGATTATTTATTTTTCTAATTCAAATTTATTTTATAGAAGGTTGGGAATTATTGTTTTCATTGTTGATTTTTGTATTGATTCCTATATTTAAGAAAATTTAAACATTATTTTCAAGCTCTGATTGTTTTGGATTCTTTTATGTGCTTGGTTCTTTGCTTTCGTCTTCTCTGGTACTTTTTTACTATGTAATGATCTCTACGTGTTACTTGTTATTTATGTGAAACCGTGGAGTTATGTGATTGCAAAAGGAAAAGAAAAAGATGAAAAGAGAAAAAAGGAAAAATTGATCTGTCATAATCGAAAATCACCTTCGACAATAATGCATGGTGGTTTGAGGTGGTATATAGTAGTTTGTGACAATGTATTTAGTTGAAGGTTGTATACAAAATAAATCTAACAATTTTAAAGTAGTCTTCCATAAAGGGAGACATGTTAAGGTCTCCTACCCTAGACTTTAGTTGGATAAAAAGTAAGTCAAGTTGTAGTTTACTTTAGACCCACCCTACATTAGTGGATTGGGTGAGTTGATTCACCTTATTTTAAGGGGAAAAACAAAATGAATACAAAAAAAAAAACTAACATGTTTAAAATAAACTTAGTATTTCAAGTTAAACTATAAAAATCAAATAATTAAATGTAAAATTACTCTAAATTTAAGTTAAATAATTACGCGCTAAGTGAAAAATGTTTAAGAATAAAAATTGAGCAACATTATCTCATCTTAACTTGCAGGTTAAGTGAGCTGAGTAAGATAATTTTAGGAGAAAATGTATGTTTTTTTTAACTCAACCTTTTAGTTAGCTAGGGTAGGTTAAGTTGGTTCGAGAGTAGGAGTTCATATTCACATGGATATGTACAATGATTTTTTCTTAGTGTGATCTTGGTTTGAAAGAGACTATATCAACTTATGGCTTGTCCTGCATCACTTTTTGTTGGTGTTTGTTCCTTCGAGTAAGGAATATATAGTCCATAAGATAGTTGCTTAAGTAAGAATCTTAAATCATCTTATAGAGGTTAATAACAATCATTTTCTTTGGAGTGCAATATCTCGTAGGCATTATGTTGATTTATGAGTGAATCTTTTATGTAAATTCAAACTTTTAATTAGTTAACCCAAGTAGAGTGAAATAGAAAGAGGTGGAAAAATGAGAGGAGAAAATTATAGTAAAAATCCCTAGAAAAAATGATTTTGCCTTTTTCTTATTTTTCTAATCATAATTCTTGAAATATGAATAATTTCTCAATTGAATTATAATATTCATTAATTAAATTAAATAGAATCATATTTGAATATGAAAAGAAAAAAGGATAAAATTGAACATAAACATGAAATTCTTGGAAAAAGATCATTTTGCCCTTGTCTTGTTAAGATCTTAGAAAAAGATCATTTAACCCTTGTCTTGTCATTTTAATGTGTGGAATGATGTTTGACTATAATTTTATTGTTTTTATATTATATGATTGCTTATATTGATAGTAAAGATGAAGTATATTATCTCTACTAATAGTATAGGAATTTATAAGAAATGACAACTGTCTCCATAAAATAAAAAATTATAGAAACAATCCTAGGATAGAAGATGAACTGAGAAACTCTCAAGAAATGGTTAAATAAAATTTATATAAGCGTTGCAAAGTAAGAATGGAAGAAAGTTGTTACAAGATGATATTATGTAACCAGTACCAAGAAAGATTAACGAACGAAGAAAGGAAGGTATAATAAATTAGAACCCATAGCGAGTGAGAAATAAGAATAGAGATTGTAAGAGTTGACTATAGAAGGTACTTAAGGAATGTACACAGACTCTAGTGAGTCTTTTGGGATAGATAAGGTGTCAAGTTGTGAACCGCTCATAGTGAAGAGGGTGTCACAGAATCGGCTTATCATCCCCGACAAAGCATAACATTACCAAGCTCCAGTTGAAAGTATCCTAGATCAGTACTAGACAGGATATGTACTCCCGATCGTCAACCCAAAATGCAACTTGGATTATTATTGACATGCTCGGGTAAGTCATCTCGAAGAAAGTAGTAATGGAGGCTACGAAGGCCCTAGATCGAGTAAAATCTTTAATTAGGCATGATTTAGTAAGACGAGAGTCTATAATAGATATAAATGATCTATATGTTTGTGTATTTGCTTAAGGATAAATGACTCACTCCTATAAACTCACATTTCATATACATATGGTGGACGAGTTCCAACCCCTTTTTCACTTGACGATAATATCCCTAGAAAGTTGATGGACGCATGACATGACCAGCAGAGATTATACATTCATGGGCTATGTCAAATCGCTTTTCAACATCAAAACATCATAATTCCATGTCATTTCATCACATAGACATCCCAGTAATCCTATTACAGACTCCATCACATCGACACGCGAGCATTTCTCTGGATATTCCTGTAGTTCGTCAACGTGCTCAAACCTTTCCACGTCAAGATTCATCCATAGGTTCAACTCCAACAAATGGTCAAGACAACAAAGAGGGATCCTCAAAAGAAGAAGATCCTTTGAAGTGTTTAAAGGAACATAAATGTTTTGATCATTCTAAACTTTTTACTTTTGTGTAATGTATTAGTTAACTACTTTAAAAAATGTACTAATTATAATTTGACTTGACTTTGTCCTGTTGATTGAAATATTATAGTCAGTATTAAGTTATTCGAATATGATATTGATATTTATATCTCTTTTAAATTGTAACTCGAGACAAGACTAATTTTGAAAATTTAAAGAAAATAAAATATCTAAAACAAAGTTTCCATAAATACAATGAATAAAAAAAGGCCTTACAAATCCTTAATTGATTAGTATGATATCATCAATTATTTCAAATAAATTAAAATTTAAAAACATAATTTTAAAAAAAATATTTTTAAAATGGAAAAAGCATTTGAAAAATTATTTTTAAACTCTGTTAAAATGAATTTTGTTTTTTATATTAAATATTATGTATGTTAGTCATCCATGTTATAAATTATGATCACATCAACATTTTCTATTTAACTTTGGATGACAAACTAATGGTGGATTAAAATTGTCCAATCTTAAAAAATTAAGAATCAAATGTGTAATTAAATATTTATGAGAACCAAAATTGCATATTTACTAAACTATAAAGACCAACATTAGATTTAAGTTTTATAATAATAAAAAAATGATAAATTGAAAGAAATTTTGAAAAAAATTCATGTGATTACATTTGCATTTTTTAAAATAAGACAATTTAATAAATATAAATCATTATCATTAAAAATATAAAATTTAACATTTATAATTTACACCGCACAATACTAATATTATGTTAGAAAATTGATTAACTCAATAAATTTACTACAAACAATTACTAATAACAAGTATGTTGTTATTTCCCTGGTTTCATAATAAATTTTATCTTACAATTTTTATATAGATGAATAAAAATTAGTAAATAAAAAAATATTATGATTCTAAAAAATTAATCTTATCATCATTAATTTAATACTTAAATAACATTTTAATTTCTATAAAATAAGGTGTTTTTTATTTTAATTTTTAAAAGTTTTTTATTTTAATCATTTAAAGATTTTAATTTTAATTTTTATTTTAATTCATGTTGTTAAGTTATAATGTCAAATGATGATATAATAACAACATTAACAATCTATTAACTTATCACGTTATCAAAAAATTTGATAGGACAATCACTCATTATTTTTTTACAAGCTATGTTTTTAAATTTTCATATGTTTAAAATAATTAATGATGTCATATTAATTGATGAAAAAATAAAAAACACAATTGTAAAAAATTATATATATCTATCATGTTAGATTTTTTGTTGGCATAACTAATCAATAGACTATCAACATTGATGTTATATTATCAATTAACGTTGTTATTTGACAATAACAATTAAAATAAAAATATTTAAATTAAAAAAAAAACTAAAAAAACTTTAAAAAACTAAAAGAAAAATATTTCATTTTACATGGACTAAATGATTATCTAAATCTTAATTTATTTATATTTTTTATTGCCCATTTTAACTTAAATGAAAAAAGACACTACTTTAAACTCAAAATATAAATGAAATTAACTAACATTTGCACTAATTAAAAAATTAATTAGCACAATTTAATTATACTAATCTTAATTAAAAAATATATTTTTCATTGAAAAATGATTGATATTTTAAGTTTTTTTAGACATATTAGCAATAACAATAAATAAGTTAACTATTGAAATAATTTTACTAAAATATTCTTACTCTTCATAGATCCATTACTTGTCATCATTTGGTATTTAATAGTGATAATTTAAAAATTAATAAATATAATACTAAAAAATTATTATATGATCGAATTATTTGGGGAAATTTAAAATAAAATTTTTAATATTTCATTGAAATTTGAAAACATTAATCAATGTGAATGTTTTTTTAAATGCTAAAACATCATTCATTTTAGAAATGAGGGAATATTTTTCTAAAATATCTTTTGTTAGAATTTGATATAAAAAATAACAAAATTTATTAAAAGTAGAATCTAAATTAATTAATAAGATTTTTAAAAAAATAATATTAAATAGGATAAAAATAGTTAAAATTTATTTATATTTGACTTCACTAGATATTTTTTATTTATAATTAAGTCTGAATAGAGTGATGAATATTATATTAAAAAGTTAAAATAACATTTATTTTAGATTTTTTTTCTTATATAATATTTTCTTCGTCCTAAAATAAGTGGTCCTATTTTTTTACACAAACTAAAAAAGGTTACTATAGATGAAATAGAAATTCTTTTTACAAAATTAACCTTATCATCGTTAATTTATTTATAATTTTATTTATTATTATAATGATTATTATTAGGAATATAAATAAAAAAATTAATATTATATTAAAAAATTAAAAATAACATTTATTTTAGGACAAATTTTTTAAATAACACTTATTATAAAACAAAAAAAATACTTGCTATAAAATAGAAGAAATATATACTTTTACAAAAAGTTGTAGATTTCGTAAACTCATAAATAACTGGAAAATATATTAAAAGTGAGACATTACCAATGTTCTTTAAATTCTGCATGGGATTTCATTAACATTTTGACAATTCTGCCTTTCTAACTACTGTGAATGCTTCTGGGTTGGTTGTGAATCAATTTCCAAGCTAAATTAGATTGCAAATCTACCAACACCTTTGTAGATGGCATGGTTTAAAGGCTTGCTTGGAGATTAAGCCATAGTTGATCAAATCAAAGACATAGTAACTGAATTTAAAATTACTTTATTGTTTTACTACTAATTAATATTATTAACTCTTTTATTAATTAGTTGAGTGTAACATCATGATGTTTGACTGCATTCAGGTGGCATTAACTTGAATTTTGAGAAGGCTAACTCGAGTGGCTACTCATCTTTTACATACGAAATAAAAATATTATTTTTTAATATTTTAATCTCAGCACAAATAAATATATTATATTATTTCTTTTATCCATTCCCTTCCATTCTTATTATAAATTTTAAATTAAAAATATGATTTGGTTCTTATTATAAAGTTTAATATGCAATATTATTTGCATTAATAATTATTTTACAAAATATTCTTAATTAAAGCTAAATCTCTTAATGTAACAATTAGTTGGTAAAATACATTAATATTAATCTTTGAATGACATGTAATTTTATTTTGTCTGTTATATGTAGAGATTTTAAAAAATTGTTATTTGCTTATTTTGTTAGATTTTGGACTTCTTTTTTATGTAGAAAAAATATTTAAATAAGTAGGTCATTATGTCTCACTTAATTTAGTGAAGAGATATTAGATTAAGGTGTAAAAGAAATTCATTAGACTGAAATATAAAATAATAAACAGTAAAAGAGAAAAGAAGAAGAAAAATCATGGTTATTTTTATATACTCATTAGACTATAAATTTTTGAATTGTAACTATGGATTCATTCATTATTGGATCGAATTGATTTTCAGACAACAAGTTTAGAACAAGTGATATTTTATTTTGAACGGTAGGATTCTTAAGATGAAACGTGCAGAGAGAGAAAATTATTTCACAATAATTGTTATACATTTGAAATTTTTTATCTTCCTATTTCTTATTTATAAATATTAATGCTTGATTTATTTTGACTATTTGTAGACATATTTTTATATTTGATAGAAACCTTTTTGTATTATTATTTTTTTATCATAGAGAGTTTTTTTTTGTCTACCTGACTTGTAATTTTTATTCTAACTTTAAGATATTTTACATGTTAAAATATCATGTGTTCTTTATGATTTTATTTTTACTTTATTTTATTAGTATTTATTGCATATTTTTGTAAGTTTTGAAAGAATATTTTTTCGTTACTTATTATTCTGTTATTGAATTTTTATTATTGTGTTGACATTTTTTACATAACTTTTCTCTTTTTCATTTAAGAAAAATTTAAATTTAACTTATTTTAACTATGTGATACTAAGATATATATAATTTATTAATGCTTGTAAGCTTTGTTCACAAGAGTTATTTTTAAAAAATAATGATTTAGAACAAATTTAATATTTTCAACTAAATTATCAAATTTTTTAAATCTAATAAATTAATTAATTTAATCTTATAGGAAGACTAAATGAAAAATAAATAATTTAAGAAGTTAGCAAATTAATTTGAAAAACACCTTGACTGTACGTGACTTAAATATTTTTACATAAATACTTATAAATGCTTGTTTGTCATACCTATATCTCTGAGTACAAAAAAAAAAGAAAAGAAAAAGAAGTCTTACCTATTACTCAAAGTGCATTAACTTAAATACCACATTATAAGAAGATATAATACAAAAGTTTGCAAACTATAAAAATGAGTTAAAGTAAAAACTCTACCAAAACTTACGATTCTATAACAGTAATAGCTGCAGATATGCATGTCTAATAATTTTTACTACCCAATAACTAATCAAGTCCCAAGGTATGGAATAACTTGATACACCAAAAAATACGGTCAATGCAATAAAAAAGACTACACCCATAACCCAAGTTAATTTGTGAATTTTCTAAAAACTACATGTGAAATAAACAAGAAATATGCACAAACAGGCCATCATTAAGACCACCGCTCTATAGTTGAAAGTAATAAAAAAAAAATTCAAGTTTTGTAAATAAAAAAAAAGTAAAGCAAGTATTTTGCTCTATAAATGGTTCTACCTAAGTGATTTAACTCGAAGTAATCAAGGTTTAAGGTGACTTCTCAACATTACAAGCTTTAAACAAGAAAAAAGACATTTCTTTTACTGTTTCACACTTGCACAAAAGACATAATTAATCAATCTATATGATCAATGTCCCTATAATATGTATTTTAATATGCTAATAATTAAGAAGATCTTTCCACAAAGATAACAATTTAATTTATATTTCAACTTTTTCATTTTTTGGTTACATATGTTTCCACCTTTACAATTGCTCAAGTCCAGTTTACTTGGCAAAATCAGAAGCTACAAGTCATAATTATGTCCGCTTATTAGCTTTAAATTTTTAGGTGGAATTGAAGAGTGTGAGTACAAGACCATAACTTTAGCTTTTGAATGATGGTAATTGAAGGAGCTTTGTGTCCTACAAGCATCTAGTTCTGGATATGCATGTAGTATATGATCATGCCATATATTATATATTCATATAAATATATTTTCAAACTTTAACTAAACACACTTTTTCTCTGTGCACTTGCCATGATGCATATGAAGAATGAACAAGATGCCACATGTGAAACAACAAGGGTATGAGTAGTGCTTGCAAGAGGTGTGGCAGGTTGATGAGATGGTGTTGGTGAGTTGGGAAACACAATGGGACCCTATACACAACCCATAGTTCCTATTTCACCACTCCCTTGTTGAAGGGTCAACCTCAGTGCCTATCTTTTTACCCTTCAAGGCTCCAACACCGACCATCATTTCTCAGAGCGCCATATGGACGGGTGAACAAAAAATTGGACAAAAGAGAAGAGTATGGCACGGTGTGCACGCAGCAAAAGCATGTTTGTCTGCAACTCCTATGTGTCTTTGTCTGTCTTGCTTTGATTCCTTTCTCATCTGGGCAAATTTGAAATATCAAAACTTACATTGCATGCCACATGCTATCATTTCTTTTTCTAGTGCACACGTGTTAGGGAAGCATTAGCATTCATATGCCTGCATATCAGTGTGCATGCATGCATGCATCATCAGCAAAACAAATTAAGGGCTCATTTTTCTCATATAATACATGAGAGTTGCTTGATGGTATTTTGAGAAATTAAAGATTTTAATACAAATTTTAATGAGTTTTGACATGTCTAACGAAGAGAAATTATTAAGTATTTTGAAATACTATTTATTTATTTATTTATAATTGTGATAATTTTTTATATATTTCTTAGTCAAATATTTTAATTAATAATAAAAAATTAAAAATATTTAATTACATGTCATGTAAAAATTTTAAAAATTACAATAACTCAAGTTGCTTAATAACAGTAATATAACCCTTAAAAAAATTCAAAACAATTTCTCATAATATACCCGAAAAGCATTACCATTCCTTCCTAGTCGATGAAATTTTAAAATAATTATTGTAACTCGCTATAGAAAATTATAAATTGTGAATGGATGTGACAGTGAAATTGCATTTTAATTTTGTTAATCTAAAACTACTTTAAAGAAATAAATAAATAAATGAAACGTCAAATAGCCATTCAACAAGTTAGGCAAAGCAGATCACATATCTTACATTAAAATATTAGGGAGTAGTAGTGACTACGTATGAATAGAGAATCTTGTCTATTTATCTTTGCCCTTTCAGTTATGTCAAACAACAGGGTTTTAGCTAGGGCATTTCTTCACATAGCTGGTCCTTTTAGTATTCTAAAATTTCAACTAATATACGTAGGACTGTTTATTTTCACATAGTCATATACACACTGTAGATGGATGTGGCAGGGTTTAGAACAACGGAGACTTTTCTTCTTGCTTTGTCTTTTTAACCAATAATTATGGCTAAAGGTTCTCAGAGACTTTAATTTCTGTCACTAAGATAGCAACCCATTTTCTGGTGGCGATATGATGCCACAACTACATTTATTAGTGGGTTAAAACCTTAACTTCAATCTCCCTTTTTGAAAATTGTGATGGGATGGCCGTTAATCTTGAACGTGTACTCTTTTTCTAAACTTGAGGTTTGCAACATTTGTCTTGATTTTTCTAAATAAATGAATATATTTTAGGACCAAAGGACTGCAACACTTATCTAATAAAGTATTTCTCATTTGATTTTTTTTTTTTCTAAATTACGAATATTTATGTAGGTCTTCTCACTGTGATTCGAGTGTGGTTTAATTTGGATGGGTATTTGTCACGAGTCTAGAATATTTATTTAGGTGGGTCTTTCTTACCATGTTTTTTTTTTTTCCTTCAGGTATTGAATTTATCAAGGGGTCCATCTAAGTTTTGAATTGTGGTAGAATAAGTGATCTACTTTTTGTGGAATTGCGTTTGAGAGTTGTTACTTTGTCCCCAAATCTAAGACAATTTAAGCTTTTGGCACTCAAGCTTTATTTCTCCTTACATTTCTTGTTCAACTAGGGTGATCATTTTTGTTCGTTCCAACCCTCTCCCTCTCTCTCCAAAAAAGTAAATAAATAAATAAATAAAATCTTAGCTTCAAATCTATGGAAAGATGACAAAGGGATAAGGTCATAAACTCGAGTTCAATTGTATGAAAAGATGACAAAGGTGATAAGATGATATTTTAAAAGGAAATTAGAAAGTACAGCAAATTGGATCCACACAAATTGATTACCACAAAAGAAAGTGAAAAGAAAAAAACAAATAAGGGCATTTAGTTTTACTTCAGTGGTAATCTTCATATAATGATTTGTGGTTATCTTCATTAAGTATTATTATTCACTTTTTTTCTTATTACAGAAGCATAATTATGCTTTCGAAAATTTTACCAGAAAATATCAAATCAGTGACCGCAGACCACTGAAAAATGCAAGTCACTTAATAAGGACAAACATTAATTATGAGAAAGAAAAAACTAAAAAAGCTAAAAAAGCTAAAAATAAAGGGCAATAATATTGATATATTAAACCATTTTAGTAGGTTCTAATCACGTAGTTTGTGGACCATCCCGGTGATTTCGCTGAACGTTGTCGTTCGGAGAAACAACTTATTAGGTAGCTCAGCTAGGTTGGTCCTAGGAATAAATTCAGAGACGTATAAAATGATAAAATACGAATTAGTTTGTTGTTAATTTTTCTAAGATTATGTATATCTTCAACGAAATTTTATTCAAGTTACAAACATTAGTTTATGGTAAAGTTATTTCAGTGAAAGATTTTTTTAATACCCAAGGTTGAAATTCAATACTTTACTTAACATGTATTTGTTAATATTTATTATTGATTTAAGTTATAATATTTTATAGTTAGTTTATGTTAAATAAATAATAAATAAAGATTTTAATTTTTATAAAGTATCAGTATAAAATTTTTTATACTATTACTCAATAAAAAATTCATGATAAATTGACTTTTAAAATAAGTTTTTGTAAAAGTTGACTAATATATCATGTATGACAAGATTTTATTCGATTAGTTCATAGATTATTTTCTCATAATAAATCTTTATTCTTTCACTCAAAATTTTCTAATGGAAAATGATTACTGGATACCCTTTAGGTGTATAAATTCACAAAGAGAGAGAAAAAAATGAAAGATATTGATAGTGTTATAAATTATGAATATTTAAATATCACTACTGTTTTCTAATTCAAATCGAAATAATAATTACTCTTTGGTGTACCGTATCTGTTACAATATATTATATGTAATATATAACCAAGTATAAAAATAGCTGCATGTATTTGCAAGTCTCACCTTCAAATGTCATTTGTCCCATCAACATTCTAAAGAAAAAAGCAAGCAAACCCATGAAGGCAACACTAAGATACTTAGCAGGAATGGCAGGCCCTAGTGGTTTTGGCTCAAATTCAACCGCTGAACAAGTTACTGAACATTGTCCTTGCTTCCTTCCTTCTGGTCTAACCGCTCTGATCACTGGTAAGTCTCAAAAACAGCTTCTAAAAGGCTAGGGGTTAAAAATAACCATGAAAATTAAGCTTAATTATCATCCTCCACTTTCTCTGATATCTTTTTACCAAAATTTTGTTACTAACCTTATTTTATTTTATTTTTTTAGCTCGTGTCTTTCAAGGCTTTGTTTGAGTGAGTCTGTTCTCTAGGAAGCTGGGTGCTTGAGTATGCATGGCTGTGCTGTTTGGTTTTGGTGATTCACGAAAGCACCATGCTTTGCTTACACTTTCCTATTTTTTTGCATTTCATTTCTTCTTGATTCTTAGTCCTCCATTTTTTTGTTTGTCAAAGAAGAATTGAAAATTTAATTTAATCTTTATCCAAAATTTTACTACAGAACTATTAGCCATATTCGATGGTAATTGATGGTACTTTCTTTCTGATTGATTTTGCTTAAAGGTGAAAAACTAAATTTTAAACCTGTTGATTCTCTCACATCACATGTGTACCACTTGAGATGTGGTGTGGTTGTTTTTAGCCGTATTAAGATGAGGTTTCTGATTTTTGTCTCTTTGATGCACTCTTCTTTCGTCCTTCTTCTTTCATCGAGTTCAAACATGATCACTTACCTGCACTACGTACACCACAAACTCATAATTTAGATCACATCTCCTTTTTCTCAAGAAAATAAAATATCCTCCCCCATTTTATAATTACCCTCATCTAAGAATGACAAGATCTTAACCACTTTATCTTATATTTAATAACTAGAACACGTGATATATATGGTGAATTAATTTAATTAATGAAGTTGTTGGTATTGAATTTTTATTTGAAGGGGCGAGTTCTGGTATTGGAGCTGAAACAGCAAGGGTGTTGGCAAAGAGAGGAGTGAGAGTTGTGATTGCTGCGAGGGACTTGAAGAAGGCCAGGGAAGTGAAAAAGAACATACAAAAGGAGAGTCCAAAAGCTGAGGTTATTCTGTTGGAGATTGATCTTAGCTCTTTTGGTTCTGTGCAGAGATTTTGTTCCGAGTTCTTAGCTTTAGAACTTCCCCTTAATATTCTCATGTAAGTTTTGTCTACCATCATGTTGTTCCACCTTTTTCATTTTGTAGTAATGATGGTTATCATTGTCTAAGAACAAGGACAAAGTCATTCATGTTTTACATGATTTATACTAATAGCTAGAATGAATTAATTTTACAGAAACAATGCTGGAATATTTTCTCAAAACTTGGAGTTATCTGAAGATAAAATTGAGATGACATTTGCCACAAATTACTTGGGTACTTTTCTTATTCTTGATATTTCTTAGGGTTTACATTAAGATTGAAATCTTTGATAAGTATTCATCGTTCAGCATCATGTGGATGCTACTATTTTTCTGTCAAGACACTTGCACAGACAAATGAAACACGTTTGGGATAACCTCGGAAAACCACATTTTAGATTAGACGGCACTGAGCAGATTTAGAAGGATAAAATGATAGAATAGAACAAATCATTCCAAGATAATTTTAAATTGTCGTTACTCTTAAATTTTTAAGGTACCGTGTTATTCATCATTCTTATATATTCACAATCCTAAAATTGTATAGGTTGGTTTTTATTTATTTTTAACCTAAAAAAGTCTAACTTTAAGTGAGATAAACTAAACTTGGTTAAAATATTGAATGAAGTGCTTGTCACTGTAATCTACACCAGAGTGGAGACAATCCTTTTCATTTTTTTTTCTTTTATATTATTTTATTTGCCGATAAAAAGTTTACATCATCACATATCTAAAAGAAGTAACTTGGTTCGTTAAGGTCCCCCACCTAAAACATAAAATACATAATCGTCCATATTTTTAGGGTCCACAACCATAATATGGAGAAAGCTTATACAGCACTTTTAGGTTTCATTTTGGTCCACAATCACTGAGCACTAGACATGCGTTATTCTTTATGGGCTCAAAGTCCAAAGCCCTTAGTGGCCCGTTACTAAAGTGCAACGTTTTTGGTTTTGGAATCAAATTTACTGTTTCCATTTTTTTTTTCCTTCCATTATATATTGATAACTTAATGAAAAAATTATTATAGATAATTAAACGAAATGATTTGAGTTATTGCTAAAAAATGAAAAAAATACCATGATTGAAAAGATACACAAAATGAGAATTTAAAAAAACATTTAGGAATTTATCACTAGCAAAAAAAATATTTTTATGCTAATGGGCAATAATTTATCATTGAATTTTTTTTAAGTTGAAGTTTAATTGTTGTAAATGATCAGGGGTTCGATCTCTAATTCATGCATATGAAAAAATATATGTTAAAAAAAAGAATAGACAAAAAATTGTCATTATTGTAATTCAAGTTCATTGGCAGAATAGAATTGAAGATCGAAGACATTTAAAAATTAAAGAGACGTTTATTGAACTTTCATATTTTTTTTTTTTCACAATTGCAGGTCATTTTTTGTTGACAGAAATCTTATTAGACAAAATGATAGAGACGGCAGAGAAGACAGGTATTCAAGGAAGAATAATAAGCGTTTCTTCTGTCATCCATAGCTGGGTGAAGAAAGATGGTTTTCGTTTCAACGACATACTCAGTGGAAAAAAGTACAACTACTTTGTTCTCTGCAAAATTATAACAATTTTGATTACCTGACGTTTTGGATACTTATGGTGTTTATCTCTGATACCTATCGTAGATATAATGGCACACGCGCTTATGCTCAGTCAAAATTGGCAAATATTTTGCATGCCAAGGAAATAGCCAAGCAACTCAAGGTTGGAATGAGAAATAACTCGAAACTTTATATTACTTCTCATTTCTTGTGAACGGTAATTATCATGCTTTTCTACGATCCACTAAAGTATAAGTGCAAAATGGAATGTAATTACAGGCAAGGAATGCAAGAGTAACCATCAACGCAGTACATCCAGGCATTGTGAAGACGGGAATTATTAGGGCTCATAAGGGCTTAATAACGGGTTGGTAAAAATTTCATTGGTATGATAATTTGTGTCCTAATTTCATTTGATCAAAGGTTGGCACTACTAAGAATTGGTGAAATTTCGACGCAGATTCCCTATTTTTTATCGCATCAAAGTTACTCAAAACGACATCACAGGTGTGTAAGCAAACACATTCGGTAGAAATCAATGTTGAACCACAATAATTAGGCAAAGTTACTTTATTATGGATATCAAATAACGTGCTGTGTAAAACTGTAGTAAACTAGTAATACAACATTTCCGCATTATGAGGGAGGTAATAATGTCAATGCGTGTCCGCAGGGTGCATCAACTACGTGTTATGTTGCACTGAGCCACAAAACAGAAGGCATGAGTGGAAAATACTTTGCAGATTGTAATGAGAGTAAATGCTCAAGCCTAGCAAAAGACGAATCGGAAGCTCAAAAGCTATGGAACAACACCCATGCCTTGCTTCACAAACGATTACATCAAGCAAAAATTTGAAGCATATCTTCTCTTTTTGAAGACAACCATGTATATTAGGTTATTCATTTACGTTAACCTGCAGGCTCAACTCAATGAGTCTTAAAAGGCAACCTAAAACATCATAATTATGGGGCTTTTCTGTTAGTAACCCCATTTCCTGTGTAGCTCCATTTTGATTAGTTGTACAAATAAGAGAGCAATAAGGCATAAAAACCTGTGCAATAACAAAGTGATAGTTGATCTGCTCTATAAAGTAAATGAGAGCCAAGAAGGCTACTTTTACAGTTATCACTTACTATCCAAGCTCAAACCCAGGAAAACTGATGTTTATTGTTGATAAAGCATCTATATGACTGATCAAGAATGCGGCGTATAGGCGACCCTACTTAGAGCAATTCAAATTTTGTAAGTCAGAAAAGGTGCCTCCCAGTGATCAGGATTATAGATATTAACAAGCTGGTAGCCAAACCCACACGACAGTAAAGGAAAAGAAAACACATCCACTCGCTACATAGGATATGCTTGTGTATTCCTGCACTACATACATCCATATGGTCGAAATGCATATTTAGAACACCGGGGAAGATAAAATAAATAAATAAATCATACACCCACTTCCCAAATCCCAATACAATATTTCGTTTAGAATGCCAAAACAAGATATAAGCACAAGAATGACTGATGTTTTATTGAACTATACCAGTATATCAACAATGGGAAAAAAAAAAAATTAAAATACACACACAAACATCATATGGACCATACATGAAAAATGTAGGGATCATCGGGTCTATTATATACAGGTTCAGACATCCAGAACTCAGGTATGTCTTAACTTATATGTCAATTTGTTAGCAATCAGAGTCATGAGTAATGCCCTACATGAATCAGCATGTCTCATCAAAATTAGGTGACAAGCATCCCTGACACCGTTTCATTTCCTGACCTGCCATATGTCAAACATTGATTATCAATTTAAAGCGTTTGTTATGCTATCATATTTCATTCCATTTCATTTGAGTCTCCCTCTCTCTATTTCATTCAAGTAGAGAAAGACTAAATATACACATTGCAACTTTAGCAAAAGACAATAAGGATGTGAGTTGGAAGTAAAAAAAAGAGATGTCATACATGTTTCTAAATTTAAATATCTAGGATCGATACTACAAAATATGATGAAAAAATTAATGAGAATGTCACACACACACAGGATAGCTAAACTAGAAAAAGGCATTAAAGTTTATTTGTGATCACAAAGTACCTGCTAAACTCAAAAACGAGTTTCATCATACTATCACAGGTCCAGCTATGATCTATCTATAATAGTGAATGTTGAGCTTTAAAGGGACAAGAGAAAATGGTGGGAGAAGCAAAAATGAGAATATTAAGATGAATGTATAGCCACACAAGAAATGACAGGATATGAAATGATTGTATATTAGGAGATATTGGGGAGGAATAGATGATAAAAATAGGTTAAGACATTAAGGTGTTTTAGACACATACAAAGAATGTCACTAAAAGCACTAGTAAAGAAAGTAGATTGTATGGTTTTTAATCCTTTTAAAAAGGGGGGAAACTAATGAGAATATTGGGGGAAGTTGTTAAGAGGGACCTCATAGTAAATAATATCTTTATTCTTTAAAGATATTGTCTTTATTCGAACCAAATGGCATGTGTATCCATATCATTGTAGTCAGAATCACGTGTTGACTCGTAGTCTATGATTCTGTTTGGCCTTTCCGCTCATGTCCACGCTCAGAATCGGTGGATGGTAGAATCGCATAACTCATCGTGCAGAATTATGAAATCGTAGGAGCCGAATGTGCATGCAATTCTGAATTGGTCATGTTTTTTGGGTCAAATTTTCACTTTTTTTGTTTTGGGCTTTTGAATCCCCAAGCCTCAAAACTAAGTTTTTTTCTGACCTAACACCCTAACTCCTAACACTCAGAATCAAAATTTCTAATTTGCTGAACGAACCCTCATTCTCCATAAACCTTACTTTTTAATTTCACAAACTATTCCCCTTCTGCACGAACTACCGCAACCAGACCCCTACTCATTTATGAATTCTTTATGGAGTTTGTTGAGTAATTAACTTTCTTATGCCTATGAATTTGGTTATAAATTTAAGCTTATTTTAAGTATTTAATGTGTGGTATAAGTTATTTTATCATATTTTTACTATGTTAGATGCACATATAAGAATATATGGATATATATTGATTTTATAAATCTTGTAGAATCTTACGTTGAGTTATGATTCACGGTTTACAATTCTATGACCTCTTTCCGAGACGGAGTAGAATCTTGAGTTTGATTACCATATATATTTAGTTTGATTTTGGTTTTTATATCATGTTTAATATTTAGCATTATTCTAAATTTTGGTCTGTCAAATTTCAGACAAAATTAAAAGAGGAAGCAAAAGCCCAAGTCAAGCAATAAGCCAAAGCATACGCATCTTTCTCTTGGCTTACATACCTTAGGCACCAAGAGAATATTAGACAAAAATGCTATAAAGGACCTTGACAATCATACATTCATGTTGAAAGAATAATAGACAACACGGCAACTGAACCAAATATTTTCATAAGAATCATCCTGCTATTGTGATAAACCTTGTGCTGAAACATAAAATTAAATTCAACAAATACAGGACCAAATTGATTCATACCTTCAAACGAGGAGATTGACAGACAGATGATGCAGATCCAGGAGATAGAATTGCTGATTTTATCCTTCTTCGATTGACCTGTTTCTGGAGATGTGTATTACCTTTGGCGGGTTCACCTCGATGCTCATTTCCTTCGGTAATGGTTGATATTGATAAAACTGGAGCAGATGCAGAAATAAAGGCAGATTCTTGATGTTCATTCGATGTCATAGATAAACTTCCTGTATTGTTGTAATTTAGAAACTGAAATTAGTTATAAGCCTCAGTTTCTTAAATGTTTCAAAACTAAAGGGTCATCAAATCAGAGAAGAGATAAAGGCTCAGTCGAGGTCCAGATTTGAATATATTTTTATATAAATAAATAAAATACATAAAAAATAACCAATGATGAAGATATGTGGAAGTTACCAAAAAAATTATTAAAAATATGATCAATTCCATGATACATATATTAAGCATTCAATACATTAATTTTCACCAATTAATGAAAAAACTCATTATAACATTTTATTTGGGATTATTTATGTTAAATTATATAAATGAAATTTATGCCTTTTCAATTTTTTAATTAATGTTTTTTGTAAAATAAAAATATGTTAAATTGATAGGAGATAAATTCTAGTAATGTAGTCATGATAAAAACTTCATACATTTTTTTCTAACAAGTTTTTGACAAAAAAATGTATTTTTTGATTTCCAAAGCTAATGATAAAGCAAGGTTTTTTTTAAATATCATACTATGGCACTACCATAGGTGCCATTAGGCTTAGTGGTAGCCACAACTTATAGCCATGAATAAGAGTCAGGTTGGATCCTTTCCCCTGACATGGCCTGCTACTTGGCAACATCACCAACTTCAACCTGGATGAACTTGTTGAATTGGAAATAGTTCATGAATAGAATAATTTGAAAGAGCTAAAGTTGTACCTTGTGTCATT
Source organism: Pachyrhizus erosus (assembly GCA_026544285.1). Lineage (NCBI taxonomy): Eukaryota > Viridiplantae > Streptophyta > Magnoliopsida > Fabales > Fabaceae > Pachyrhizus > Pachyrhizus erosus. The sequence continues at coordinate 3,321 of JAMLFT010001086.1, read as the reverse complement.
GCTTCTTGAAACTTTTTCCTCATTGTTCTGACAAATTTAAATAGCCCATTTGTCTTGTTTAATTCATGCATCAACTCATTGGTATCTTTGAGAGATGGTTCACAATTTAGCACTGAAATATAAATGGCTAATTCAGGTTTCATGAAGGAAAATAGTCTACCTTTTAATTTATTATAAACCAAACCATATATGATGCTCACATGTATACATGTCATCTTCATGGCGGATGGTAAAATAGAACTCCTCATTTGGTTTGTCCACATTAATATTCTTGAAGGTGAATTTTACCCCTAACAAGAACAAGACCTTGTAAGGATATCAAATTTCGAAAGAACAATCCAAGGACAAAAACGATTAACTTTAATTACCACATCCACCTTCAACATGAAAACCAAGGATCCTATTGTACCAAGATATGACCTCCTGGACTTCATCTTTATGCTCACTGCTTTCATTTGATTTCTGTTCAGACGCTGCCAAAACTTTTTATGGAATAAAAAAGAAGAGGGAAAAGGGGAGAGGAAATTAGAATAGTTTATAGTATTTCTCATAACGCAATATTTAAAATTTAGTAAGTGCAGAAATGCAAATAAAGGAAAGAGAAAAAGGGACAAAAACAGATGTCCAAAATATGCCCTCATAAAAACAAGTGCAAAAAATAATATACTATATACAGATTAAATGTTCAGGCTACGTTAACCCCTCTCCTGGAAGACTTCCATTCTCTAATTCACGAGAAAGGAAACTCAACATGAATTATGGTTAGAAATAGCTATTTAAAATGTAATCTCAATGCTGGAACAGGACCAACTGCTTTAGACTTGAGTAAATGCAATCTTTATCAGATTCTAGTTATCCAGAATAAGTTTTATTTCAATCTTCAGAAAACATATGATTATGGACAATTCAGTACCCTATATATTATGTGCATATCAAAGTATCTAAATAAATATGAATGCAGGCATATTAAAATACATGACTCGCACATTCTTTTTGGCTGAATGAAAGTGGTAGAATCCTAGAATGGGAAGACACCTGAAGACTACCGGGCAACACCAATGGCATGCTAGGCCTTCCAACAGAGACCTACCCAGAGGATGACTGCACAAACTTAAACCGCAAGCAGTTTTACCTAGTCCAAGCTACCCAACTGGCCCCTTAGTGCTAAGGGATTTCCCTGAGGATTACTGCCCACCAAGCGGGATTTTAGTGGTGTCAGGGGCATCAAACCCGCATCCATAGGGAGTCTGAGAGTTAATTGGACTATTACCAATTTACCATGGTTCAAGTGTTGTTAGCGTTTGGCTAGTTCAGTTAGTAATTAATTAGACAAGTTTTGCAATGTCAATTAAAAATTAAAGAACAAATAAACAAACATTGCAGAAACTGATATTGAATAGTAACGGTAGATGGCTACAAATAATTGCAATTGCAGAGAAACACGTGGTTACCAAGAGTGTGTTGCGATACAACCGTGGCACATTCCTCGTTTTTGGTTTTCTGCTTCAGAATACTCGCCTTGAGATCTTCAACTCTTCCCCTCGCAGAAGCAATAGCATCTTTCAACGCCATTCGCTTCGCCTCTCTCCGAGTCTTAACTGCAGAAAAGTAAAACGCAACACCAAACCAAAACACTGTAAAAATTAAAATAATAATTAAAAAAAAAAAGCAAAAAAATCGAGTTGAAGTGAGAAAAATAGAGTACCTGAAAGTGCTTTTACCAATTCATCCTCAGCCTCCCTCAGTTTAGCTTTAACCTCTGGTAGTTCAGCTGCAGAAGAAAGAAAAAGAGAAAGATTAAGAAGTGCGTCGAAAAATGTAAACCCTAAATTACTGGTTGTTAAGTGAAGTGGAAAATGTGACATTGAGATCGCGCGGTTTCGAGTGCGGCGGCTCTGAGTGATTGGAGGGAGCTTTTGTAAGAAGCGGTGAGAGCGTCGATGTTCTGTATTAGAAGAGGGATATCGGTGTCGCAAATTGACGCCATCTTCGTTCGTTTCGTTCGCATTCTCTGATTTGCTTTGCCTTGGGTGCTGCAGAGAGAAAAAGCGAAGATTTGGGTTTAGCTTGTTTTGTTGTTATTTATGTGGCTTTATTAATTTGATTTTGTTGGAGCGGGAGAAAAGTGATTTCTCGAGTCGAAGTGGAGCAACGGCATCATTACAGTAACTCCAAGTCTCCAACCATGTTATGTTTGCTACACTACATGCACCCAGGTTTTTGGATTTTTTTTTTTTTAGTTTTCTCATAATTAACCTTTTAAACTAAAAGTAAAAATATTAAAAAAATGTTTACTAAAATGATTATGAAAATTTAATGGTTTTTAATATTTTTTTTTATATTTTTCATTGATTAAAAAAATAATCTTAAAGATTAATGTTGGTAGAATTTCTTTTATACCACAGAGTGAATTTGAGAATATAAGTAGATGTATAAAAAGTTAAAAGTAAACTGAGAACGTAAATTTTAGGTTTAAGTTCACTTGTGGTACTTGTATTATGGTAAATGTATAATTTTGATTTTTATAAAAATTTAATTATATATTTGATCTTTAATATTTTAAAAATTAAGTAATTTTAATTTATCATTAATTTATTATTTAAAATTATATAAAATATTGATATGATTATGAGTGATAATATACATGATTATCTTATTTATATAAAAATTAATAATATTAAAAATAAAAAATAAAATTTTATTTTAATATATTTCAAAAATTAAAAATATAATTATTTTAAAAAATTATTTAAAAGAAGTAATAATTTCTGTTCTGTGATAAGTATCAACCAAATTAATATTAATTATCAAATTGATTGGTAATAGATAAAAATTACTTATTCATGGGGCATATGTGTGGGTCTAAAATTTTCATGTCTACGTGACCCCAACAAGTAAATAAAATGTAGATTCTTTGGATTAAAAAATCAAGATTGAAGAATTATTTATACATGTCCCTAAAGACCCCACCCGTAGCAGCTTTTCAACTTTTACCATTTGATTATTTATTGTAATAGAAATATTTTAATTTCATTATATTTATTTGATTTAAATAATTTTTATATAAAATAAGATATTTATTTTAATCTTTTAAAAATTTAATTTAATTTATTTTATTTTAATATTTATTTTTAAATTATATTATTAACTGATGATATAACAATAATATTAATAATTAATTAATTTTTCAGATCATAAAAAAATTTCACAAAATAATCATAAATAATTTTTTTAATAAACTATATGTTTGAATATTTTATTTATTTAAAAAAATTTATGACATCAAATTAGTTAATGAAACATATAAAAAATATAGTTTAT
>JAMLFT010001085.1:0-33466 GCA_026544285.1 Pachyrhizus erosus | reverse complement strand
GACCTTATTTTTTTTTATTTTTTTAGTATGCAAAAATTTTTGAACGATTTTTTTTATATTTATTTGGATATAAATATAAATATAAATATATATATATATATATAATCAAATAAAGATTTATATTTATTTGAATTTTATTCAACCAAATATAAAATATAAAAATTAGATAATTTTAGGTCACATCTACCATGAAATTGAAGATTATTATTACAAGAATGATTGTATTTTCTACTTAAAAAAATCTTAATGTAATTATTAGTTTTTGTCTACTAATGTGCAAAATTTGACTCTAAATATAATTATTTGAATATATTATTAAATAAAATTATTATATGAGAATAAAAATATAAATTATTAGTTTTTAATATATAATAAAAAATTAAATTATATCCATATATAAATTGTATTGTATTAATTTTAATAAAATTTTATTCAATAATTAAAATATTTAACATTCTTTGATAAATTACCATTATGTTGTTTATTATTTTTTTAAAATTTAATTAGATTTCAATTTAATTTTTATTAGACAACTTCATCTTTTTAGTTATTTTATTTTATTAGTTATGTCTAAGACTTATGTGTTAAGTTTGTATTTATCTTATAATTTGTCGATTTTGATTATTAAAATAATTATTTCAATTACAAATTATTACATTTATTTTATTTTTGTGAAGAACATATTTACAGTGACATCCAAGTTTTTTATTTAATTTATTTTTTTAATATATTAATTTTTTTAACTCATTCGTTATTTTTTTAATATAACAAGATTTTTTAACTCATGCTAATGTTTATTCTATTTATATTAATAATATATGTTTTATTAAATAATACACCATATACCTCCTTATGTTATTTTCCTTTTATTATATTAAATTATTAGTCATATATTTTATTTATCATGTATTGTAACAAATATTTCAATAATAAAAAAATATTTTTTATATATAAATTTAAAAACATTAATATTAAAAATATAATTACTTATATTTAAAAAATACATTACATTAACACACATACAACAAAATTATTTATCCCGTATATCACACAGATAAAAAAAACTAGTTGATATTTAAGCCAAGATAAAAATAAAAAAATATTATAAAATAATTGAGATAATTTTTTAGGTAATTGTATAAATAGTATATGAAATATACATTCATAAAAAGAGAATAAAAAATATATATAATTGAGAAAGAAGTAAGAATAATAGTCTTACTTTTGAAGTGTGTATTCTAAATTATAATATTATAAATAAATACATCATGCATCTTGAATTTAAAATGAACTAAATAAAATGAAGTTTTAAATCTTAATTAAATTTCCATATTAAAATAAACTAAATCAAACCAATGTTAATTTATATCTTAATTAATTAGTCAATTATTTAATAAAATGAAGTTTTTGATTTTTCATTGTTTGAAATTTTTAATTTTAATTGGTATTTGACTTTCTTCCATCAACATTAAATATAATAAAATATCTATAGATTATTATAAAAATAATTTTGAATTAATTAGAATAATTTTTTAAATTATATATTATATACATGTTATCATTAAACTAATTATTTAACAACTAAATAATCTAATATAATATTTTTTAATTTATAATGGTGACTTGGTGAGATTGTGGTTAAAATTTAGTGCTTCATTTGTATTGCCTAAATCCTAAACCCACTAGATCGAGTTTAGTGAATTACTACATTGATATTTTTTCTTTCTTTGACCGGATTATATTGATACTTATTGACATACAAAAGTAATATATATATAAAAAAAAAGGTACTATAAATTTTAATTAAAAAGCATAAATATAAATGTATAACAACAATTTTTTAAGAGAAACTTTTTGGTGGGCAATGTTTTTTAAGAGAATAATAATTAATTAAATAATGGTTAACTAAGAAGAATTGGTTAAAAATTTTCCTACTTTTTTAAGTGAAAAACTTCATTTAAAATTAAAAGACCACATTTTTGGAGCATAACAAATGACAAGAAATAACTTCTCTCAATGCAGAAGCGAAGAACGTGAATGCGAAGCAGAGCTGAAGGCGTGATCTTGAAGAAGGGAAGGGCAAAGCACGCGAGAGGCAGATCGTTATCTGTTGCGCTCTGTTCCTACTTTGAATATATATTCTGATTATTATTATTATCTCTGAGACGAAGTGTTTTTCTTAGTTTTAGCTGTTCAGGTAATCTCTCATGGCTTATTAAAGTGGAACACCTTTTATTGTTAATTCAATTATCTATCTAGCAAGACTACTTTTTTTTTTTTAGAATTATTCTTGGTCACATTAATTCCTATTTCCATGTTTGAGTTGAATTGAAAGTTATGAATCAACCTGGAAAAGTGTTAGCCTTGATTGAGATCTCTGGCTTTGTAAAGTTTATAGGTGTCCCAACAAAGTGTTACTTTAGAACCCAATTATGTAATTTTTGGCTTGTGCTTCGACTTCAGTATTATTTTATCTTTAGGGATTTTTCATTATTTGTGTTAGATCAAACCGCTTGCAATTTGGGACAAATTAGAACGGGAGTAGGTTTGTTTCTGTTATTGAAAGTTGAAGCTATGGGAAAGGGTGTTCGGTGTTGACTTCCTGCACAATTGACTCAAATCTAAAAGAGAAAGTGAAGTGGTTGAAAAGAATAAAATGTATACAACTTAACTAAGGTTCGTATTTTCTTAAAGCTGTTTTGGATGATTGCCCTTGATGTATTACTATTGTTTCCCAATTCCCAATTTGTTCCTTGATGTAGTACATTGATTTCTGAATGCCAATTTTTCTTGAAGTTAATTCTAGTCCTTGATTTTCTACCTTTGAGAAGGGTGTTACAACTTAGTTAGGTATTTGTGCAATGATCATTTGAAAAATTTTGGAGTATTGACGTAGACTTGTGTGTGTATGTGGTTTAAGCAACCAGTTTAGTTTTATAAAATTGCATGATAAATATCTTTGTAAAAGAAAAAATTTATATGAAACCTCGGTAATTTTGTGCTATACAGATTCCTGTCAGACAAAACTAGAAGACCATCATTAATGAAGTAAAATGCAAAGAACAATTCTTGTTTGGACAATGCATCTGTGAGTGTGTTCCTGTTGTTCACCCTTGTGTGGTGCATTGGTGGAACCTCTGCGAACACTGACTAAAACCACTGAATTCCCTTGTGAGAAAAGCTCTCAACTTCTGTTAATCAAGTGAGCTCCTTTTTTGAAACTTGATTATTTTTATTTATCTTCTTAATTTCCATTTAATGATAATTTTTTATACAAAGAAAAAAACAACAACAAATAGAAATAGATGGATCAAGGGAGGCAGGTGTTCACAGTGGACCTTCTGGAACGATATGCTGCAAAAGGGCGTGGAGATATCACTTGCATGGCTGCTGGAAATGATGTCATTGTCATTGGAACCAGCAGAGGATGGATCATCAAGCATGATTTTAGGGTTGGTGATTCATATGGTAAAGTTTCAAATTTCAATTTTTTGGCTTTCTGTGCTCCCTGGATACACAGTTATGCATTTTCATAGATTTCTAACTAGTGGAATGAATTGGAATTTGACATTCCATTGATATTGGCATTTTAAATTTAGTGGGTGTCTAAATTGGTGGTTTAATTGTGATTCAACTTAGATATAGGGTAGGGATTTACTGTTTCAATATTTTTTAGGGTTATTGATAGTGGTGTGTACTTGAGCTTATGCTGGCATTTGAAGTTGTTTCTTGTGCTATGGTATCCTGTTTGTTCAATTGATCGACAAGAGTCTGAGATCTTGTTGTCTGTCTGGATTGCAGACATAGATCTCTCCGTGGGTCGTCCTGGGGACCAGTCAATCCACAGGGTTTTTGTTGATCCTGGAGGGAGTCACTGTATCGCCACTGTTGTCGGTCCTGGGGGGGCTGAAACATTTTATACTCATGCCAAATGGACCAAGCCACGAGTATTGAGCAAGCTGAAAGGTCTTGTTGTAAATGCTGTTGCATGGAACAGGCAACAGATTACTGAAGGTAGTTAATTGATTACTTATTTGACTTATGCCTATTGCTTGATAATTTATTTACAATGAATGCTTTCACACAATCATTTCTGCTTGAGGTTCTGATTAAGCTTTTTAAATGCAGTTTCCACAAAGGAAGTCATTATTGGTACAGAAAATGGTCAACTTCATGAGCTGGCTGTGGATGAGAAGGACAAGAAAGAGAAGTATATCAAGTTTCTCTTTGAATTAACAGAACTTCCAGAAGCTTTTATGGGCTTGCAGGTATATCTTTTGTCTGTTTACTATTTTAGGTTATTTTTTCAAGATATTGTCTATGGTTTCATCCCATTTTTGAGAAATTTAAAGTAGTTTCTTTTTTTTTTGTTCCAAATGTGACTAAGGCATTCAATTTCTGTTGTCGTTCCTGTTCTTTTTATTCAGATGGAAACGGCTAGCATAATTAATGGGACTAGATATTATGTGATGGCCGTCACTCCCACTCGGCTTTACTCTTTCACTGGCTTTGGGTCACTGGAAGTAAGTCAAATACTATAAATTTCCACATTTTTGGATCCTCCCTCTTAATGTTTTAGTATTTAAGAAACATATCTGTACTATCATTTTTAGAATTAAAAAATATAATATACTTATAAACAGGTGAATAATGTTATAGTTCGACTGTTCTAAAACTAATGTCTTATTCTATCACATTATTAAAGAATAATCTTGGGCACTAACCACTTTCATTATACCCTCTTCATTATATTTTTGAGTTTGATTTTTACTGATGGTTATACAAATGTAGACTGTTTTTGCAAGTTATTTAGAGCGTACAGTACATTTCATGGAACTTCCTGGCGACATTCTAAACAGGCAAGTAGTCTCTCTCTCTCTCTTTAAAATAATGATAATATAGTGTTATATCAAGGGAATATTCATACATAAAATATAAGAGATCTAAAGACTGAAAATTCCCTTCTATTTATTGTCATTCACATGTTTTGTGTATAGAATATATCCTTTCTATGACTTTGTTGTATTCATTATCTTTCAGTGAGTTGCATTTTTACATTAAGCAACGAAGAGCTGTACATTTTTCATGGCTTTCTGGAGCTGGTATTTACCATGGTGGCTTAAATTTTGGAGGACAACAAAGGTATTCGAAAATGACTTGACTTTGCTATCTGTTTCACAATAATGGATATTGATGCAGAACAAGTTCACTATGTAGGTCATAGTTTTGCAAACCTCATTTCAGAGCATGCTATTTGTGCTTGGTGAATGGTTCTTAATATTTTGTATAATCATTCCATGTTGTTCATTTAGGAACTTATTAACCCTTACACTTTTTAATAACTTGGCAGCTCTTCAAGTGGAAATGAAAATTTTATAGAGAACAAGGCTCTTTTAGACTACTCCAAATTGTCTGAAGGAGCTGAAGTAGTTAAACCAAGTTCAATGGCATTGTCCGAGTTCCATTTCTTGTTGCTTTTAGGGAATAAGGTCAAGGTGGGCACTTATGTATCATAGTTTTGTTTGAACACACTACATCAGTTTTACAGAGTTTTAGGTATGCTTGCTAAATTATTTGAACATTTGTAGGTTGTAAACAGAATTAGTGAGAACATCATTGAGGAACTTCAGTTTGATCAAAATTCAGATTCAGCATCAAAGGGTATTATTGGATTGTGTAGTGATGCCACGGCTGGTTTATTTTATGCTTATGATGAAAACTCCATCTTTCAGGTTTGTATTCTCTGACTACTACAGTCTTCTGAATTTTCAATCTATCTGGCTTGGTTGTAATTGATGTTGCTGCTGTATTTGATAATTTAGTAGGTGTCTATCAATGATGAAGGCCGAGATATGTGGAAAGTATATCTTAATATGAAAGAATATGCTGCTGCTTTAGCAAATTGTCGTGACCCTTTTCAAAGGGACCAAGTATATTTGGTGCAGGTACTATTTACTTGCTTTTATTATGCTGTCTATGAAATGGTTTGTCTGACGTCATAAATTTGTGAATTTTTTATCACAAGATTGTGGTTTGGTCATTGGTGTTTGATTGGAATAATTTGTGGTGCAGGCTGAAGCTGCGTTTTCTTCTAAAGATTATTTTAGAGCTGCATCTTTCTTTTCCAAAGTAAACTCTCATTTTAAGTTCACTTTTTGGTGTATTCAGTTTGTGATATTAATGCAGGAATTTCCTTTGCTTTTGTGACACTTGGTTACTTAAAAGTAATTTTGCTTTCTCTTGGGATCTTAATTTGCTATATTTAGTGGTAGACTTGCCTCTCATGGCAATAAACTTTTAAGACTACCACATTGTGGTCCAATTATACTGAAAAATGCCCAAATCGTACTAATGATTATACAACTTTTCCCAATTAAGTTTCTTTGAAGTGGGTTTTCCATACATGATGGTTTAAAACTTCCATGCCTTTTTTAATTATGTAACATCACACCCTGAAGATAGCCACTGAATGTTGAGTTCTGTTTATAAATTTGAACTTGGGAGGTGTAGAATTTCTTTTCCAGCATAATTTTTACGTACACTGCACAATTCTGATAATTTGGTGATAATTGTGATTGTTTTCTAACGAAGCACTGTGCCTATCTTTCAAACAGTAACTAACAGGAATTGTTTTGATAATCCAAAAGAAAAAAATCTGACAGGAATATGATTTGCAGATCAATTTTATTTTATCATTCGAGGAGGTCACTTTGAAGTTCATTAGTGCTGGTGAACAGGTACTTTTCATGTTGATGGTCTTTGCTCTATGAAAAGAGATAGCCCTTTTTTATTCCTTAAATAAGAATTATGCGGCTACAGTGTATATCAGTGTGTATTTCCAGAAGAGATTGTATTGTAATTTTGTTTTTCAGGAAGAAAATATTTGATTTTACTCTGCTGCTCTATTTCAGATTTCTTTTGCTTCTACAACTTTTGTGTACAATTTTTGCTTTCCTATGTGGGCATTTCCAAATTAATTTGATTTTATTTATCTTGAAATTGATTTTAAAATTCTTAGATTTGAAATTTGATTCATGCATATACAAATTCACTGGTTTCCCCTTTTTGCAGGATGCTTTGAGAACATTCTTATTGCGAAAGCTTGATAATTTAGAGAAGAACGATAAATGCCAAATAACAATGATATCCACCTGGGCAACTGAATTATACTTGGACAAGGTTCTACTGCATTCCTGGGACTTGGAAGGAAAAATTAATTTCCATTTTTATTCCATTATCTCACTTTCTATTTACAGTGGCATCATGAAACTTTATATATTATCCAAACTTACGCTAGAATGGTGCTTATTTATGTTTAACATGTCCTGAAATTCCATCTGTTTTCTATGAGTTCCTTATTGTTTCACTTATTTGTACATGGTGCATGAAAGGTTGGAGATAAAAGAAAAAAAGAATTGTGAATGGAAATTATATTGAAAGGATCAAAACTGAATTACAGAAATGAAGAACAGTAATTGCTCTGAGCCAGGGATAGTTCCCTTTGCCCCAAAGCTAAACACTGAAACAAACTCAGAATATTCCCCTTTTGCTTCTTAGATTTCCTTTTATATCCCCTATATTCTCTTGCATCTATACTCTATCCTACAAATAAACTAACACCTTTCTCTTCATCCATATGTTTTCCTTCTAATTGTTGCTAAGTTTTAGTGCTCTTGTGCCTATGAGTATATACCTGTAAGACCTTCTTGGACCCCATCTTAACTCTATTTAGGTCCATGGTCCCAATCAACAGCAAACTACCTTGTCCTTGGGGAAGAAAGTAAAAATTGTTCACAAATTGAGTAAGTTTGCTCCTAGATGGTCACCTCCATGGGTTTAGCCTTCCAAAACTGAGCCACTCCATCACTTGTTTCTCATGCTTCTACTTCCCAAGTAACCAAGACAGCCTTGAGTGATTAGTGTGGAGTCATCCATCTCCAAGCCTGGAGGCAAATCATTTTCTCCAAGTTGGTGCACAGGAACTAAAGGAATATTAAGAGGAGCAATATGGACAAAGTTCTCTTCAAACTAGTGAAAGCAAACTTACCCAATATGACCATATCGATGACAAACGTGACATTGAAAGCCAGCGTACTGGCCTCGACCTCTACCATCACAGCTAGCGGATTGACCTTTGTGACCACAATGATGGTGAGAATAAGCAAAGTTGGAGTTGGGACTCTAATCCACAACATTTGCTTGCGATTGAGAAGTTAAAGTAGAGTTCACGAGACTTCTGTAATGTTTATGTAGGTAATAACTTTTTTCTCAAACTTTTCTAGGCAAGCCTCATGCGCAAGTAAAAGAATTTCAACTTCATTAATTGAAAGGAGATCGAATTGACTACAGATCAAAGAAACAATAGACTTATACTTGTTGGGTAAATCTTCATGGATGAAGGTTTTGAAGGATTGAACAAGCTTTGCAACCATGTTGAGTTTCGAAGAGAGAATTTGAGAAAAGTTTTTGTAATTAGTGAAGAATCAATTTTATAAGCACCTAAGCACTTGGGGAACCCACCCTTAAAAGCTAGTTGTTAAAGGGGGAGAACCAAACACTTAACTACTCCACCAAGTATCTTATACTAGTTAATGTGGGACTTAGGCACCCTATAATACCCAAGTCCCTATCATAGCACTGCTCTTGAGAGTTGACATCTAGATGACTCACATTATATGATACTTCACTCAATTGCACTTCAATCAACTTCCTTGTTGGTTAGAACCCTCTATCAATCAGAATCCTCCATAGGTAGCCCTTTCCAAGATGTTGACAACCAACTAGGATACACAATTGATAAACGCAAAGCACTTAGGGAATCCACCCATAAAGGATAGTTGTTAAGTGGGGAGAACCAAGTGCTTAAATACTCCACCAAGTATTCCACACAACCATGTCATCATCCAGTAGGTTCAACCCTTTATTTTTCCATTTGTGACTTTTTTCAGTGTCTTATCACTTGTTTCCCATTTGGTTTGTTTTCTCTCTCTCTCCTTGTTGACCTATGGTCTTCTCTACTCAAATTTGCCTTATGTGGTTCAAATTTTTCACTTCGAGCTAACCAATTCATGTTTCTTAATATTTGATAATAAATCAATAATGTCGATACTGTTTGATGCTTTAGTTTTTTACAATGTTTTTAAAATCAAACCAGTTAAGCCATTGGTTAAACCATGGTCAAACCAGCATTAACAAAAATAATAATAATAACTACATAGTACATAAAATAATATTAAATAAGTATCATATCATAACTTTATAATGCTAAAACTAAGACATAATTTTATAGGTTCTTAACATTCAAAATATATACAAAGTTCAAATCAAATATATCGTAACACTTGAGTATAAAATCATTTGAACTGATCACCTTACCAGTTCGTTGGTTTTCTGGTCCAGTTGGCTGATTCAGTCTGGTTTTAAAAGTAGTTGGTTTTTCCTATACTCTTCTATGGCTTTAGGAAATTAAATCACTACATCAGTTGTATTCTTTATTCTTAAAACCTTGAGTTTATGCACCAAAAGAACCCCTTGAGTTTATTGATATTATTTGTATGCAAATTAATTTGTTTGATCTTTTAGATAAATCGACTGCTCTTGGAAGATGATTCTGCTTTGGAGAATAGCAATTCAGAGTACCAAACAATTATTAGAGAGTTTCGTGCTTTTCTCAGTGACAGCAAGGATGTATTGGATGAAATAACTACAATGAAACTTTTAGAAAGGTAGTAGTTGATACTTGATATGACTTTTGCATGTTTTCTGGATGGACATTAATTCTTGGTGCACACCTATTTTCTTCAATTTTATTTGTACAGTTCAAGTAGTGTGTATATGAAATTCTATCAACCACGTTTTATTTTGTACAATTCAACAAAGAGATGTAGGAAAGATAAAGGATGTGCTGAGGACTGAGTGGGGGTCCAGACCCATATTTGTTTGATTTGATTAGTTTTGTAGTTTCTAGAGAGTTTTAAAATTTGATTACCAGAATAAGTTATTCATGGGGAAACTATTAGATTTCTAGAATGAGGACATCCTTTGTGTCCACAAAGATTGAAGCTGACAAGTTATATGATTATTTGCTGTCTAGGTTTGATGTTGATGACTCCATGCATCCTTCTGCATTGAGCTCGTGTTGCTGTTTTTCCTTTTTACATCCATCACACTGATGTCAGTCAGGTTCTTTTAGGGAGTTAATTAATTCTAGGAATTACAAAATGAAGAAGACATGAGAAATCAGAGGATGCACACTGATATTGGTGTCATTTAATTAATTAACAATAAGAAAGGTGTTAGTTTCTTATTATGAATTATGATGTGTATGTGTATGGGTTAGACTCTGTTGAAACTGATGTGAATCTAAATTAGTTTTACACCAACGATTAATTTTTTATAGGATCACATAATCTATCATGCATTGGATCAAAAGTTTGTCTCAGGTCATAATCATAAAACATTTCATTAGTTCTAGATCTTCTGTACTATGTCAATATGTGTCGTGAAATGTCATTTATCTGTAGATATAAATTACAAATTTATCTTTCTATGACACTCATATTTTATTGCTTTTCATATCAATACAAATTGCACTCCAATTTGCTTGGCAGTATTTTTCCTTGACATTTATAAGTTTGGGTTGCTAGAGTTAGTTATGTATAGTTGTCATTATTCTTATATAATTTTACTTTTGATTTTAAACAGTTATGGAAGGGTTGAAGAATTGGTATATTTTGCTAGCTTAAAGGGGCAGTATGAGATTGTAGTTCATCATTACATTCAGGTTCCCAATTCCACTTATGTTCCTTGTCTGTATTCCCAGATTTCTGTTACTTTAACATACCATCTGATATTGGTTGTGTCATTGTGTGTCTATTCATTGTTATTTCTTTCTGGTTTTGTGTATTTTTGTTCAGCAAGGAGAAGCAAAAAAAGCATTGGAAGTGCTTCAGAAACCTTCTGTGCCTATAGACCTTAAGGTGTGATTCAACTTTTAGGATTTGGGGTGTGATAATCTACTTGTCTCATTTTGTATCTGTTTCTTCCTGGGTTTTTTAGACTATTACTTTTGTTTAGGAGTAGGACTGCAGGCTCTCAATCACTTTTGAGAATTATTACTAGTAATGAACAATATTGACTATCCTATGCAGTATAAGTTTGCTCCAGACCTTATTGCCCTTGACGCATATGAAACTGTGGAGTCATGGATGGCTACAAAGAATCTGAATCCAAGGAAACTGATTCCTGCAATGATGCGTTATTCAAGTGAACCACATGCAAAGTACTACATCTTTGTATTTGTATTTTCAGTCAGTTAAATGTTTCCTCAAATGTGTTCACCAATTTATTTCTCTTTTTCCCCTTTTTATTGGTGTTTCCTGTGTCTTCAGATAGATTTCTTAAATTTATTGATATTCTATTTTGGAATTTTAATTATATTTATCAACTGTTTTCACATGCAGGAATGAAACGCATGAAGTCATTAAATATCTTGAATATTGTGTTCATAGATTGCATAATGAAGATCCTGGAGTTCATAACCTGCTACTTTCTTTATATGCAAAGCAGGTTGAGTGGCTTGCTTTATACATCCCTATACTTCTGATGTGGTGATTATGAAGGGTGTTGTTTCATATTCCTATCGTATTGTGGTATCTTGCATGTATATGTATAGATGAGAATGTTTAGTTGCATGTGAACAAATGGATACCATCTATCATCCATGCTTGTGCAATTTGCATAAGCAATTAGTAATCTCTGCATAGTTTACGTGATGCATCTTACTCCTTTAAACTGTTTAGCTTACCTGGTTTTTGACTTCTCATTTAATAAACAAAAACTACACTTTACTGTCTATTGCCATACATTTGAAGTGCAATGACAGATTAAGACTGCAATTGTAAGCTTATTTGAATTTTCTGTTCCTTCTAAGATCATATTCTTAAAACTGACATGGGATGATTGGGATTGAAATAACAAATGTTGAACAAGAGCCTTTAGGGAAATATTTTATGGAGATTCTAACGTGTGCCTTTTTCTTTATAAATTATAACTTGGATAAATCAATTGAAGTTTGATCTAGTCTTAAGGTTGTTTCATTTCTTGTAGCTGATGCTGTGAAAAGTTTGGTTTATCTTCATTAGATTTGAAGGAATTTACACTTCTTGGACATGTCAGATATTGACATGAGTGACTATATATTACTAAATATGTATTTGCTTTTTTTGTCTATTTAGGAAGATGATAGTACACTTTTGCGTTTCCTACAATGCAAATTTGGGAAAGGACCAGACAATGGTCCTGAGTTCTTCTATGATCCTAAGTATGCCTTACGTCTTTGCCTCAAAGAAAAACGAATGCGTGCATGTGTTCATATCTACAGCATGATGTCTATGCACGAAGAAGCAGTTGCTCTTGCTCTACAGGTGAGACTAATATGATGATTGTTTTGTTATAACTTATCCCAGCAATAATACAAAAATAATGCAGCTTAATTAAAAAACCTGCTTTACAAATGTTCTTTGTTGGTGATATTTTTCACTTGTAATTATCTTATGAGGATGCCAGAAGAGCAACCAATTATAACACGTTTTTTCTTTATGCATTAATCTTGAGTTAAGAAATAATTCATTGAGGAGGCCCAAAAATGCCTCCCAGTGCAGATGTTTCATCCCCTTCTCCATTGTGACTGGAATAAGCTAGTGTCTTGTACTAACTCACTTTTCTGTACTAGGTTGATTCAGAGCTTGCTATGGCCGAAGCTGATAAGGTTGAAGATGATGAGGATTTGAGAAAGAAGCTCTGGCTCATGATTGCCAAGCATGTTGTTGAACAAGAAAAAGGAACTAAGAGGGAAAACATAAGGAAGGCAATTGCATTTCTTAAAGAAACTGATGGCCTGCTAAAGATTGAGGATATATTACCATTCTTTCCAGATTTTGCCTTGATTGATGACTTCAAGGTAAAGTTATTTTTGTCATCTTGATTGACAAATTTTCAATTCTGAATCTCAGATCGACTTATCTAATGATGCTTACTAGTGCTGTTATTTCTTATTTTTATTTTCTGTTGTCATTTACATATACATCATGGCTTCCTTTTTTATGTTAACAAAAAAAGTTTTATGTGAAGTGATTTGTTTACACTTCTTAGATAATTAGAATTGGTTTTTCTTAAACTTCCATTGGTGAATTTACTGAATTTATGCAGGAGGCTATATGCTCATCATTAGAGGATTACAATAAGCAAATTGAGCAGCTGAAGGAAGAGATGAATGATGCAACCCGTGGTGCTGACAACATCAGAAATGATATAAGTGCACTTGCTCAAAGATGCACCGTTATTGATAGAGATGAGGAATGTGGGGTATTGATCTTCCTGATATATTTGACAAAACTGCACCTGCTGTTTTTAAATTGTGCAGTTTACTGTGTTAGCACAATTTAATTATATATTAAGATCAACATGCTTGTTTTTCTGATCTAGTTTTCTGAATTTATGTTGTCATTTAACATGATTTTTAATCTCTGACTTCCTAGGTTTGTCGGCGAAAAATTCTAACTGCCAGCAGGGAGTTTGGCATTGGTCGCGGTTATACATCCATGGGACAAATGGCTCCATTTTATGTCTTTCCATGTGGACATGCCTTTCATGCACAATGCCTGATTGCCCATGTGACCCGTTGTACAGTTGAGGCCCATGTAAATATACTTCCTTTTTCTCATAGTTTCTGACATCTCGTTGTGACAATTTATCATTATGCTACCTGAAAGTGTATTGTTTTCTACAGTCTCTGTAATAATTATAATCAAATCCATTAAGTTGTTTTATTCAAAATAGAGAGAACAATCAACTGCACATTGTCTTAGATGAGTTGAACACATTTGAGTGTGAGATGTGAATGTAAAAGAATTTAAAGGAATCTGATCTCTAGCTGTTTACAACTGTTGAAAATAAGAAAATAAAGGATGATGTATTGTAGGAAATAAAGTATTTAAGCATATTATCTTTTATTTAAAGGAAACTATATCTCCTCTAATTTATTGTAATCAATCTCTTTATGCCTATATAAACATTCATCCATGTTGTGTTTAAACACGTGATTTTAATCGATCTACACCTTTATTTCTTTTTCTTTAATATTGTATCAAGAGCATCTTGAAAACCTTGCCTGTCTTGTGGACCTAGTGTCTCAGTGAAATTTTTTTTAGTGAACCATTTCTCTTTTCTAGTTCGCTGTTTTTTGGTCACCTTTCTTTTTCTGGCAATTTTTTTTGGTGACTTTTCCTATGCCTTTTCTGGCGATTGACCCCACTCTTGGACTCATTTTTTGCTGATTTATGCATCCTTAGTGGTCATGTCAACATATGACATCCCACGCACTCTCATGTGTCGTTTTTCTCCAACACCAACCACATCTCCTAGTGGATGTGACGGCGCAACTCAATCCTCAACTTCTAGCAACGAAGTCACCTGTACTAGGCAACCCTACCCTTGTTGTTTTGACCTCGTTAGACATGATTTGGTGATTCTCCTTTTTTCATTCTAAACAAGTTGCTTTCTCTCTATAGGAATTGTTTTCAATTTTTGTGTGTTCATTTGCTATGACATCCAACACTGCTACTTCAATTCCCAAGGCAGAGCCTACCATCTTTTCCAACATGCTTGTGTCTATTGAGAAGATGGATGGTTCTAACTACTCTACTCGAGCCTCTGAAATTGGTTTGTGGATTAATGGGTTGGGATATAAATCCCATCTCACTACCTCTATAGATTCCATACCGAAAATGAAACATGAACAGTGGCAAAAAATTGATACCCAACTCTGTAATGTTCTTAAATCAACAATTCACCCCCTATTCAAACCGATTTTTAGGTCCCATGAAACTTGTTAATCAGTTTAGAGTGAGGCTCATGCACTTCTACACCAATGACTCTCGATGCCTATATAGCGTGTGCCAAGATCTGATGACATTGCTTGTTCCCTGACATTTTGATGACTCTAAGTCTGCTTATCTGGGTTGTGTTCATGCTGCGTTGTCTGACTATAATGAACTCCTGCCTCTTGTTGCATCCAATCTAATCGAGGCAAATAAGGAATTAGAAAATCGACACGTCTTTATGAAATTGGCCTTGTATGGCTTGCCTCTAGAATACTCTACATTGTGTGACCGAATTCTTGGATCACTCGTAGCTCTAACTATGACATCTACATCTTTTTCCCTTCTCTACATTCCACCTAAATCTGCCACAGAACCCTTGACTTTCACTTCCGTGATACTTCTACCCTTGTCTCTCAAAGTGGTAATTTTGAACGCTCAGGCTCCTCTAATTCCAAGAATAAGGATAAGTGTGATCATTATTATTGTAATGGCCATACCATGATCAGTGTTGGAAGCTATATGGTAAACCTCATTGTCCAACAAATATTGCTTAGGCATCCACTTTTGATCCACCTATGCCGCCTATACCACTAGTTGATCAGCCTCATATGACTCCTGCTACCTATGAGGAATTTCTTTGTTGGTATAAAAGTCGACAAACTCCCAACACTACTGCTTCGGTAGCTCACACAAGTAAATCTTTTTGCTAGCCTCTCTCAATTTCCTTCCTTGGGTACTTGATTCTGGTGCATCTGACCACATTATTGGTAATCATTCTTTTTTCTCTTTACTTAGTATAAATGGCCTTTATCCTCCATCATCTCTATCAATGGTACTCAAACACAAGCCTTAGGCATTAGTACTACCTATCCACTTCCATCATTTATTGTCCACTATGTTCTTTATATACTTGACTTTACTATCTGTCAATTGTCTAACCCAATCTCATGACCTTATTCTCACTTTTACTAAACATTCTCTGACCTTTCAAGAACGAATCTCACGACGAACGATTAGCATCAAATGTGAGTCACAGGGTCTATACTATCTCTCTGCTTCACCATCGGTACATGCGTCTATTGTCTCTCCAATGATGATTTTTATGCTCGGCTAAGACATTCCGGTTTGCTCAAACTGTAAAAGATGATGCAAAGCCTTCACATGCCTAGTTTACATTGTGAGTCGTGTCAGTTAGGAAAACACATCTGTTAGTCATTCCTTGACAGAGTCAATAAGCAAGTTGCATCTTCCTTTTCCTTAGTTCACTCTAATGTTTGGGGTCCTCTCATACTATGAGTGTGTTTGGTTTTTGTTATTGTTTTTTTTTATTGATGATTTTTCTTGTTGTACATGAATTTCGTTAATGAAAAGTCAGTTTGAATTATTTTTTATCTTTGAGAAGTTTTATAATGAAATCAAAACACAATTTGGTATACCTATTTGTTTTCTTCGTAGCGATAATGCTCGTAAATACTTGTCTCATCAATTTCAGCAGTTCATGACATTCAAAGGGATTTTCCATCAAACATCTTGCCCCCATACACCTCAAAAAAATGGAGTGACTAAACAAAAAAACCGACGTCTCATTGAAACTACCTAGACCCTTTTCATCCATCATCATGTTCCTCATTGCTTTTAGGGTGATGTTGTCCTCACAACTTACTATCTCATTAATCGCATGTTATCCTCTATCCTCAATGATTAGATTCCCCATTTTATACACTTTCCAAAGTCTCCTTTCAACCATCTTTTCCCTTGTGTCTTTAGTTCTACTTGTTTTGTTCACAATCTCACTCTAGGTTGTGACAAAATCTTTCCTTGCTCCTTCAAATGTGTCGTCCTGGGTTATGATTGTTCTCAAAAAGGTTATCATTGTTTCGCTCTTGACCTTAACAGATACTTCATCTCTGTTGATGTCCCCTTTTCTGAATCTGTCCTATATTTTGAGTCTGTTAATTTTGATCTTGATCTATTGAGTCCTACCTCTCCTAGTTCGCCTGTTCTTCTTTCTTTCTCCTCACTAGATGACTCTACTCCAACCTAGGATGATCCTCCAACACCTTTGCCGCCTCTTCAAGTGTATCAGCACCGCCCTTGACCACTAGACGTTATGCCTCCTCATTTGATTGATGATATAGTAGAGTCCATACCTGAATCTTCCCTGATTCCATCACCTGCACCGGATTCAGATCTACCTAATGACCTTCATTGGCCTATTGCTCTTCGAAAAGGTATACATTCAATTCGTAACCTATCCCTACATTATACTAACCTTAGCTATCATCGTCTTTCTCTTACACACTATACTTGTCTGTCTTGTTTTGTCTTTTGTTTCTATTTCCAATACCCCAAGTGAAGCATTATCTCAACCAGAGTGGAGGTAAACAATGATTGATGAGATGTGTGCTCTCTAGAGCAATGGCACATGGGAGTTGGTTCTTCCTATTAATAAATCTGTTGTTGGGTGTCATGGTTATACACTCTTAAAGTTGGTCTCAACGATACCATTGATTGATATAAAGTTCTTTTGGTTGCAAAAGGATATACACAGGTCTGTGAATAGGACTATGCTGACACTTTCTCTCCAATCCTAAGATGACTTTTATTAGACTCCTCTTCTTGATAGCTGGCATTTGTCATTGGCCCCTTTTCCAACTTGATATTAAGAATGTCTTCCTTCATGGTGATCTTGATGAAGTTTATATGGAGCAGCCACCTAGGTTTGTTGTTCAGGGGGAGTCTTCTACTATGGTGTGTTGTCTTCGCAGGTCTCTCTATTGGCTTAAACATTCACCTTGAGCATGGTTTGATCGCTTTTGGGATGTTGTGCAACAATTTGGAATGACATATAGTGAAGTTGATTACTTTGTCTTCTATCATCATTCCTCTAAAGGATGCATCTATTTTATTGTTAATGTAGATGACATGGTTATCATAGATAGTGATCAAGATGACATTTTTAGTCTAAAGCAGTATCTGACTCAAATTCTAGATTAAGGCCTTGGTAAATTTCAATATTTCTTGGGTATCGAAGTTGCTCAATCCAATGATGGATTAGTTATTACATAGAGGAAATACGCTCAACATCCTACAAGAAATTGAATTATTAAATGCAAAATCATTAGACACACCCATAGATTCAAGTGTTAAATTATGGGGAACCTTTCTCAGATTTGGAAGATACAGGAGGTTGGTTGAGAAGTTGAACTATTTTACTGTGACTTGTCCAGACATTGTTTTTGTAGTGTGTTAAGTCAGTTTTTGAACTCACCTTGCCAAGAGCATTGGGAAGCAATAGCTCGGATCCTGAAATATATTAACAATGCTCTTGACAATGGCCACATTTATGAAGATAAGGGACATACCCAAATTATTGGATATTCAGATGCTGATTAGGCTGACTCAGCCAGTGATAGACACTCCACTTTAGGATATTGTGTTTTAGTTGGAGGCAACTTGATATTCTAGAAAAGCAAAAAGCAAAATGTTGTGACAAGATCAAGTGCTGAAGTAGAATATAAAGTCATAGCATTAGTGATGTGTGAACTCATATGGCTGAAACAACTTCTCAAAGAACTCAAATTTGAAGAGGACTCACAAATGACTATCATATGTGCAAACCAAACAGCTTTACATATCACTTCTAATCCTTTTTTCCATGAAAAGATCAAGCACATTAAAGTTGACTGTCATTTTATAAGAGAGAAACTTGAGTCTAGAGATATTACTACAAGCTTCATAAATTCTAGTGATAAGTTGGCAGACATCTTCACTAAGTCTCTTAGGAGACCAAGATTAGTCACATTTGTAGCAAGATAGACATATTTGATTTGTATACTCCAACTTGAAGGAGAGTATTGAAAATAAGGAAATAAAGGATGATGTATTTTAGGAAATAAAGTATTTAGGCATATTATCTTTAATTTAGAGAAAACTATATCTTCTCTAATTTATTGTAATTAATCTCTTTCTACCTATATAAACACTCATCTGTGTTGTGTTTAAACACATGGTTTCAGTTAATCTCCTACTCTATTTCTTTCTCTTTTATAAAAGCATAAACAATTTAATTTGAATAGATGGGACAGGACCCATTAGTTAGTTAGATAGTAGAATAATTGGAGTTAGTTAGTTGAGTGCTGGAATAATTAGAAAAATAAGGCGTGATCTATAAATAGGAAGAGGTTGAGAGGATTAGATAGTAAATAGGAGAATTAGTATTGTGGCTAGGGGAGTCCTGAATTTCTCGAATATCCAGGGAAATTGTGCATTCTTTTTATTAATCAATAACAGTGTTTTCTTTGTGTGCTCAACCTGAACCAGCTTCTATCAGACCCTCAAATTTAGGAATACAAGTCATAAAGTGAGCTATTTGTCGACTTTGGGTTGTTTGATACTACAGTGCCACTGGCTGTGGCATTTGGATTTCTAAGAATGCAAACTGTCTCTCTCTACAATTGTGTTGGTAACTTGTAATAGTTTCCTTTGAATATGATCATTTTAAATGTTACATGCTATCAATTTATAAATAAACATGGTCATAAACTGACAATATTAGTTTTATATCTTAAGTTGAATTCATTAACCTTATTTTTAGTTAGAGTTGTCAGAACCCTGGCTGCATGCCTTCAAAATGTTGTTGCCCCCACCTCAAACCATCAGTCTTGTTATTGCCCTTGCCCATACCATCTTGCAAATTGAATCTATTGGGAAAATTTTGCAGGCTGAGTATATACTGGATCTGCAGAAGCAACTTACTTTGATGGGCAGTGAAGCAAGGAGAGAATCCAATGGTACACTTTCTTCTGAGGAGTCCATTCCTAGCATGACCACTGTAGATAAGGTTTGTTCAGAACTTTCTTTCATGCATGAGGTGACATATATTAGTAGTTAACGGGAGAAATTTGTGTTGCTCAATATTCCATTATTCATGCATTGAAATTTGGGCTTCAAATTCCTTTTCTTATTCTATTATTACCATCTCCGTGGGCTGTGATTGTTGACAAATTTTATTTTAAATATTCATTGTCGTTTCATTTGCATTCAGCATGTAACCATGCGTAGTGGTCTTTTACATTAGCTGCCGGAATGGCTCATTAAGCAAGCTTATCTGCACTTGTTAAAGTTCATTAGGCATGAAAGAAACTACTTTTATGTGTAGCATCTTGTTGAACTTTGCTATGTGGTGTTAAATGCTTGTATTTGATGGCCTTGAACTATGCTGAATAAGTTATATATTCATGTCAAAAATTATGAGCAGCTCCGATCACAACTAGATGATGCTATAGCAAGTGAATGCCCATTTTGTGGTGACTTGATGATAAGAGAGATCTCTTTGCCTTTTATCCATCCTGAGGAAGAGCAGCATGTGCTTTCGTGGGAGATAAAACCAAACGTTGGAAGCCAGAGAAATATCTCGTTACCTGCATGATTTGGAATTTGCTTGCGTTGTGTGTAAAACGTTGAAATATACAGGGATTTTGTCAAAGCTCCTTGCACTTGAGAGTTTGGTTGTGAATCACTGAATCTCAATCCATTTTCCTCGTGGTGATTGGTGAATTTTAGCATGGGGAATGCTACAAGTGGTTGAACCACTCCTAACTAATTGCACTTTAGTCCTTCATAAATATTTTTTTAGTATTCAATATTTTAATGATTACATTGTAATTCTTGTACTGGAATTAGTTGAATCCGATTCCAAGGTTCAGTGATTGAAGAAAAGAAAAGGGGGAATTTAACATAACTACGGTTTGTATAAAAAATAAAAATGTTCATTCCATAGGGAACATAAATCTGGATTACAAGAATGATAAGTGCAAAATGAAAATACGAGGTACTTAGAGCTATTAAAATGCAAATTACTCTTTTCATAAATCGAGTTATTTGATCCATATAACCAATATCAACTAGATGGTACATTAAGCTCTAAACTCTAAAGAGATGGTAGATTAATCTCCCTTAGAAAGATGAGAAAGTTCCCTCAAATATTGACATCAGCCACCGTAAAGTTGAACATGCATTTGGTCGGGTTGACAAAGTGTATAAGATGCACCAAATTAAACATGGTGAATTGCAAAATCCACCAGAAGGATTAACATGGACATAAGCCAATAACGAGTACAAGTAATCCACGTGAGATTAAAAGATGTTGGTTTACATGACATAATAAAATTTACCCCTGCATAGGAAAACCTCCATAGTTAACCACAAAATCATCACGAAAATTTCTTAGTTGTGACTATTTAAAAGAAACTGTCACAAAATGTCTTAATAGTGACAATTTTTTTAAGTGAAAGAAAAATTTGGGATGTTTTTGTAAATTAAGGGACAATATTCGTCAAAATATTTTTGGAAGAACAACATTTGTAACGTTATAAAATTTTAAAAATAAAAAATGCAATTAAACCAAACAGGTTTATCATATATTAAAAAAATAACTTGTGACGTGCTGTCACAGTATTATGAATGGATGGTTCAACAAAACCAGCCTATAACTGCATGGATTCAGGACAATCCAAAATTACAAGGTATTGTAGCAGATGGAATTTGTTTACTTATGTCAACTACTTCAAATGAGGAAGTCGTTAAGAGGAATGAAAAAGATCATTAAAGATTTGGTCTTTAACTATTAGAAAATATAGTATTAGTATTAACTGATGCATTATACTTTCTTTTTCTGTTTTGGGACTTGCTTAGTAGTCTGGGCCCAGCTTATTAGCTGGCCCACAGTCAGAATTATAATAGACGAATGTCATAGTTGCAATCGACGTTTTAGAATCAATACTATGACTCATTTTCAGTTTCTCAAATCTCTTTGAAACTTAATATTAACCAAGTTTAATGGTGTGATGCAATCTATACAGTAAAGCTCAGGTTAATTGATATATTTCAGTGACTTTTACAAATTTTTAAATGGGTTTGTTTTAATATTAATTTTTGAAATGAGTTTGTTTTAATTATAGATGAGATCAAATTATAAATTTAACTTACAAATTTATTGACACATCAATACTTTATTTTTAAAAAAGAATTGTGGTGTGATTCCATATGAATGTCACAAAAATCATAGATAAAACCACAAGCAACAGTTGCATTTCGAAAGCCACATTTCTTGCCACATATCTTTTTTGTACTTTCATGTACTTCTACGTTGACAAGATATGATATGTCATGCGAGTTAAAACTACAATTTAAAATTACAATTATACTTTAACTAAATATAATATGTATTTGCACTTTTGTGGTTTAATTTAATACTACATTACGTGTACTACAATTTGTATTATAAACCAATATTATCATAAATTTGAACCATATGTATGTAAATTGTAAAATAATTAATAATTTTATATTATCATCTAATTACAAATCACAATGTATGATAAGATTATTAAGTTTTACAAAATTATCTTAAAAGTCATAAGAATGATGATTTTGATTGAATAATAATATAAAATTGTTTTATATTATTAGTAAAAAATTTAAATTATAATTTTTTAATATTTTTAAAACAAATTATTTATAAATGAGAAAAATTACAATGAGTAAAATTCATCTTGTGTTGACTATCTATAAAAGTACAAACACTTTTTATCTGACATGCCATGTGAAAACGTAGTTAAGTTATTTTCTTAAGAATAAAATGCTAACACAATAGTAAATCACTAGTCAGACTTGCAGTTTGATCAAGCCGTTGATTAAATAACACATTAATAATTAGTTTTAAAATAAATTTATTTTAAAAATCAATTTTTAAAAGTGATCCAAAAAGGTTAATCATATCTCAACCTCACCTTAGAAGATAAGGTAATTGTAGAATGTCGACTATAAATAACATGAAGGGACAAAAAGGGAAAAAGTTATTTACGGCAATTATTTTTGACAACAAAATCTAACATTTGAATGAAGAATGTTGGTAGAGTCATGCACAAATTTTATTTACACACTCCGCTTGAGGTAGAGTCCATCACTCGATATTAGAGCAATTGAAACTCGAGTTCACTTCAAATTACCCTTGTGTTGTAAGATCTGCAAAACCCACACTTGTGGTATAGCCAATGAAATGATGCAGTACCTTTCTCATGGCAGTCATTGCAAAGTATATCCTGTCATCAAAATAAGATATCTTAATTAAAATTTAGATCTTTAAATTGTACCATAAAATTGTTCCTTTTCATGTGTTTTTTTCATCTTTCTGAATTGATTAATCTAACATTTCTGAGATGAAAATGCACTAATGATAGGATGGGCATAGAGAGGTCCAAATAAATAGTTTAAATACTAGATATTTTATATATTTTCCTTTTAATATTATTTAGTTTTATTTTAAATTCCTAAAAGTATTAGATGAAGTCACTTGTATGGTTGGTATTCCTTGTAGACTCCTATTTAATATAGGGTATGCCCTGTGTATTGAGCAATCAAAGGAAAATATCAAAGTTTATGTTTTTATCTTCTCAGTAGTTCTCTAATGATAATTTTAGGTTATTTTTTTTGTAGTGTAAGCTTCTTATCAACTAAGATCTTTTTTAAAATTTTTTTGATATATCCAGTAACATATACCGATTTTATAATCACTCATTTATCAGTTTTGACAGTCAAATTTTAGCCAAAGGTGTCTTTCTATTATTCTTCTTTCCTCAAACTTTCATACATCTTTAGCTCCAAATACCAAAAGTAGCAGATTTTTTTCGTGAAACAGCTTACTTGTTTGAGCCTATGGGATTCAAACAATAAAATTAAGAAGACAAAAGTGATTGTCATAAAAGCAAATGTAATAATAAAAAAATGCTAACAGATGCAATTGGGATATTGGATAAGGAAATAAAAGAAAGTTCTCTATGAAAGTGTTAATAATGTACCCTCACTGTAATTTCCAATGTACTCCCACTGTAATTTTTATAAAAAAAAAATAAAAAATTCTATTTACTAATATCGTGACGAATTTCTTAAGGTGCTTATCAAAATAAAGAGATTAACTGAATGAAACCTTTGAAAGGTTTGAGTAATTTACTTTCAGCTTTAAAAGCGTTACGAGTATTACCGTAAACATTTTTCACCTGACATTGATTCCGATATTCTTCTGGGAGTTCCTCCGAAGCCAACAGAGCATCAAGCATGCCAAAATAAACCTAAAAATGATCATTGAAGCAACATAAAAAAAGTTAAAAAGTATAACAGCTTCTGCAATACGCTAGCAGCATCTTACACTAGAGGTTTCTGGAGACAGGTGGAAATGCCTAAATATCAACACATTTATTTCAAAGTGAATTTAAATAACAACAAATTTGTAATAGATTTTTTTATTGCATTGAACTTATAGTATTTAGTATTTCAAAAGTATGTATATTTTGATAAAGATTATAGTGATTTAAAAAAAAAGTGTTATTATCACTAGCTACAACTAATGGTTTGGATCGATTCACCTGGTCACCTAATAAGATAATAAAAAAACAAAAATTTTCTAAAATGGTATGGATTGGGGATGGTTCAGGTTCTACACCTTCAAATCTGATATTGAACCGATGACATTGGGTTTGTAATTTCAAAATCCGAACCAATCTGGAATTTTCTCTTCAGGTTGATCGAGTCAATTTCGTTGTGTCACCCCTAATATTATTTTTGGTGGTTGTGGGGACTTTAGGGAAACTTTCCCTGTCTGATGAGATTGACAATAACTGTTGTCAGGTTCATGTCCAAGAAACTAAATTTCCTAAACAATACGCAATCAAATATGATACCAGAGAATTGTCTTGACTGAAAACGTTTCTTTTACAAAAATAATTTACCATTACAATTTTATTCAATGGTCCATGTGCAAGTGAGTGTTGGGCTTGTTTCTCTTTTGGCTTTTAGAATGTAAAGTGACTATTATCTCCACACTCATCATGCAAACATTACTGAATTGTCAAGGACATAATTTAAAGTTAGATGGAATAAGCATTGTGGAGTTTTGTAAGTGTATCTCATACCGACATATCTCCCAAAGATTTGCTACAAATTGGACAGATGTAGTGACTGCATGTGTATGCCTGAAATAGGGAAAAATGCATAATTTATCAATTTTATGATGATCACATTCCACAATTTGACAGGAGAAAATAAGGGCATGATGATGACCTGAAAGCAAGCAGAATGCATGAAATGACCACAAGGAAGAGCTCTGACAGATGCACTGGATGTGAACAAAAATTCACAGCAGATGGGGCAGTTTGTTTCTAGACCCTTTTCCCGGCATATGTGATCAACAAGTTTCATTGACATGCAACAATTACACTGCATGCAGTGAAAGAAGTCAATGCCAAGTCCCTTTCCCAGACGGCATAGATTGCAGAAGGGGCAATGATAAACAGTCCTGTCAAATTAAAGTGGATATAACATGATAAGAATTAAAGTAGTTCACCAATCTCATTAAAAATAAACAAAGCAAGACCATCGATAATGGATTGAACCTGTATACCAAAATAATTGGTGAATTAAGTACAAAAGTAAGCCATCTATAAAATTTCTTGAAGCACAAACTTAACTTCATTCTGATTTTTCATTTTAGGATACTTATAGAACACCTAGCTTAATCCATCATTTCGATTTGTAATAAGTCTAGCATGTAAGAATATACACACATAAGAAAAATTAGGATAAAGTTGTTCTTACAACATTAGCCTAAAGGTTTCATCAGCTCTCTTTTAACAGGCTATATAGACTAAATCATTGGAAATGAGTGACAGGATTTGATGATATCATATACCTTTCATCATCAAAAAGTTTACAAATACTACAGTAATACTTTGCCATGACGAGACTTCCACAGGAAGGTGTTGTGCAAATTGGTCCAGTAGGCTGTATTTGCTGGCAGTGCATGCACATCATCTCAGTTGTAGCCTTCCTGAATACACATTACTAATAAATTTTATGGAACCCAACACAGGTGAAGAACAAACTATGCAAAAATTACCTATCCATTGAATGATCACTAACTTTGTCATGACAAAATTGACACGTGAATAGTTTTCCACAGCAAGCAGCACGGAGTTTACAATTTCTTTTGTAATGCTTGCAACCAAAGAGTTTTTTCCCCGGATTGTGAAATGAAGGTGAAGTTTCCAATAAATTTTCCCCTTTTGAAGATTCACCTCCTGATGATTGAGATGACTTCTGCTGAGAAGCTATCCAGCGACTAAAGTGACCAAACAATTGAACAAAATCAGAAAAGAAGCATATTGGTGTCAGTTTTCATAAGGTTTGTAAAATATTAGAGAAGAAACAGACCTAGTCATTAGATTTTGAATAAGATATGCTTTTCTTCTTGGATCAAGAGTTGAATCTTGAGAAACTTTTCTTATTTCTGATTCAAGTTCATTCTGGTTCATCCTAAATATATCTTTCCATCCAGGTCGGAATGCTTGAAATCTATGCTCTGAATCTTCATAGGCATCAGTACCTAAATATTTATGAGTACATGAGACACATCCCATATTGTAGCATTCAAATATTGGAGTTGTAAAGTTAAAGTTCTAACTTCATTGCATATTTTTCAGCTTTACAGAGTTAGTTTCTAAGAATTTAGAAACAATATTTTGGAGTAAGCACCAAACCTAGTGAGTGATCTCCAGGTGTACTGATATTTAAAGATGAAGCAGGTCCTTTCCACCATTCATTAAGCCACTCACTGAACATAGTGTTTTTCGTAGCCTGTTTCAATGTATCTATCATTTTGTTTTGCTCGTCTAGTGTGAGAGCAGAAGTCACCCATGGCAGCATTGACTGGAGAACCTCTGCTCCTGTAGTACCAATTATATGACCAACAATTTTATCCTGTTCTTCCACAGAAAAGTGTCTATCAAACAATGGCCATAATTCAAGTTCCTCCCTGAGAATATGTTGATCTAGTGTCACTCTGATAGATTTGCACAAGCCCTGAATCTTTGTAGAGAGCTCATTGTAATTTTGTACAATATCAGTATGAGAGAAACCAGCATAATTAGAGTAACAATTGGTTAGATGATCAGACGAATTGCTTTTATATAGCAATTCATGTAATTGAGTAAGCTGAGTGAGTCCGGAAGAGATATCCAGAAACAACTTCTCTTCCTGCTGGTGATCCAAAGTGTAAGAATGGCTCACATTGTGAAGATTATCTTTGGATTCTAATGCTGGAAAAACTATATCATCCTCCGCATTACTATGTGCTCTATACAAACCCCACAACAAGCGAAATCTACCAGTGAATTGCTGAATGAAAATTTCATCACAATCATTAAGTTTTACAGATTCAACATCTAAATACTCCAAATCCTTACGTATGGCTTTGTGAAATTTAAATACGTTATCAATTGGCCGTGTAATGCATTGATTGTCAGCAGAGACTAAATTGGTTTCCCACATAAAAAGGCTGGAATTGAGGGAAGGTGCAGATGGGTAATCAGATAGTCCTCGCAGAGACTTTGTTAGGGCCAAAGAACCAAGCCCTAGATTACTTGCATTCACCCTTAATTCAGGAACACAGTTATGAGGTGAGTTGAGGGTTTTTCCAGTTACCATCAGGTTAGTAACACCATTTTCTTGCCTTGATTCAGGCTTTCCATGCTTGACTGGTTCAATACTGCCATTTGCATCATCCTGTTGAATGGGTGAAGATTTTTCATTGAGAATGAATGAAGGTTCACACATGCAAAATGATATTTCCATCAATCTCCTATCAGAGCATAAACCTGTTGTGCTTGAATAGAAGCAACTGTTCCTAGAATATCCATTGCATGCCCAACCAGAGAAGAGAGTAACCAATGCATGATCTGTAGCTGGGGCTGCATCACATAATTCTATCTCATCAGCAAATAAAAAAAATGAAAACCCCATGCTTTAGTAAACAGATAATGAGAAGTATGTGTTTAAATGAAGAATCAATACCGCACCTGCCAAATACATATTCTGAAGAAATGATTTAACTTCGGTTTCATTAAGTGATCCAACCAGCCATGGTAACACACACTCAATCAATTTCAAGGGCATTGAGCACAAGCTTTCATAAAGTAATTCTCGTTGCCTTTGGGGACGAAATAGTTTTCGTGCAAGTGGAAGAACCTACCAGCACAGTAATCTTGTCAGATGTCTCACAAGGAAAAAGATGCTTAAGCACTAATGTAAAGGAACAAATGATGTGGTGAAGTGATATATGATATTCTAGAAAAGGGTAGATGAACCTGGGCTTTAGGCAAACAAGCAAACAAGCAACAAGCACCAAATAAAGTTTGGCCAATTATATATCACCATTCTCCAAGCAACGAGCACCAAATAAACACATCCTCACCTGAGATTCCTCATCTTCAAAGTGCTTCAGTATGGTATCTGTGATTTGTTCAGTATGGGAGCTCAACTTAATATAAAATTCAGCAGATGATGAGTCAGCTCCAGCACTTTGGATACTTTCTATCAGAAACCTAAGCTTGTCAAATTGGATTTCTTCATCTGTGTGGTCTTGGAGAAAATACAGCTCTGCTTTTATAGCAGGGAATATAACTCTGTCCTCAGCTATGCTTCAGTCAAGAAAACAAAAAGTTCATTTAGCATATAAGCAGAAAGAGGATGCAGTGGAGAAAATGTATATATATTAATGATTAATATTTCCTCTTTTTTTGTTTTTCGTATCTCTCATTTCTTGTTTCTAACATTCCCTTTTGAGTCCTTAATATTGTCAGAGCTGCATACTTCACAACAGAGCGATAGGAGTTCAATTTATATTCAGAAAAGAGAAGTTGTATTAAGGAAAGGAAACTAATATTAGGACAAAAAACAAAAGAGAAATTACTCCCGTGCAAGGGAAGTTCCTTAGGACCCAAGCTAAGCTAAGAGCCATAAATATTTAACTATCTCTCCCTCAGAACTCTCTTTCCTACTTAGAGTATAGATGGATGTGAGACCAGTTTTCTTTCTCCTATAACTAACTTTTCTCCTATATTGCTGTATACATGTTCATTCTTGGAGCCTTTTCAGGCCAAATTTTAACAGCAGTAGGATCCATAATCCTATCATAGAAACAGGAAAAAGCCTTAGACATTGTAAATAATCTTTTACAAACTGCACTGTCCTGGTTCATAAACATGAACTGTGACTTACACATATACAACTCTCTCTTTGCAATATATGCACAAACACTCAAATCATTTCTGGTGATGGATTTTCCTTTTATGTGATCCAAAGACCATTAATATGCAAAATATGGCCACATCACACACTTTGTCAGGGGAAAAAAAGGTGGGGATATACAGGATAAATATACACCTATGGAAGATGCAGACTTCAGTTATAAATTGCAGCCTCTCATTAAATGAAGACAAACCAGAAAATTCTTCAGATAGTTGTATCTTTCTAGCTGTCGCAGCTAAATCGCTCAATTCTTGCTTTATAGCCTTATGCCAAAGTAACAATTCATCTAAAGGGCATGGTACATTGGAATTAGTAGGATCTTCATTTAGTTCCAACCATTTCCTTTTGGCAGTTTTGAAAGGTCCACAATTACAATACACCTTTTTGTTATGACTGAGTAAGTCGCTCGTACCAACATCCTGCCATTGAACCTTGGTATCATGCTTGCAGTTTCTATGTTTAATCTTTAGTCCTTCCATCCATCCAAAGATGACCTTGACATCAAGCAAATTGAAGTTGGAATCTTCATTCTGATAAAAGCTTCCTGTTACACCATGCAATATAAAGAACACTTACCTGATGAAGAAGTTTCTCTTTGGGAATTATTGTGCACAAGCACCTAAGCAGGTCTTGATACTCATCAGATGATATAAATGAAGCAAGCCAGGGAAGAAATTCTGCCATCATTTTGACCGGTATGCTACAAAGAAATTGCCATACCAATGACCCCTGCTCTTCAGATGAAAATTTCTCAATAACCAAAGGGAAGACCTGTCAAATGAAATGACTGAACATTGGATTTTGTAGAACTTAGTATCATGAACTCTGATTTGCTGATTGGAGATTATTTGACCTTAAACATCATTTGCCACCTAATATACCACATCGATTATGGATATTATTATATCCTTTTCATAACACCAATAGATTCAAATTTTAACATATAAATGACATTATAATGGATTGTTTGTCTATAACTTACATATCTACATTCATTTGGAAAAAATATCTTTTAAGACATAATAGGAAATTACTGTATCTATTAAAATTCTTTCTTTTCTTTTTTCTTTTTTTGGATTTAAGAATGCTTATATCAAAGTTTCTTCAATTGATCACTGATTACTAAATGATACAAGCTTATTCATTCTAACCCAAAGAAAATAAAATTAGCCATCTGTAAGAGCAAACACAAGATACAAGAAAGTAACAGCTAGAGACTACTGAACTAAATAAATAGTAAAATTAAAATCAAAGTCTGTTACATCTAAACATGGGAATGACGATACAAGTTAATCAGGGAAATGATAAAAATTATACCTGTTCCTTTTCCTTAAACATATGCTGGCTAATTGATGTTCGAAGGGCTTCAATGCAAGAAGCTAATTCTCTTTGATAGCTCTCTTCATTTAGCAAATTGGAATTTAACAACTTGAACAATTGATCAAAAAGAAGACCCTCTCCCTCGTGTTCCAAAAAATAGGTGTACGCAACATTCTTCACCCGTTTATCTAAGGCAGGAAATATGACCTGTAAACCCCAATTAATCATGGTTACAAGCTTGACAGGTTAAATAAAACGACACCATCAATGAATGACAAAGTAAAAGTAAAACAACCTAGTAGTAAGTAAATGCAAAAACCTTATTATGTATCCACCTACTGTACTTTGTTTCCAAATAACCAGTGACTACATCTGTTTTTTCAAAATTGGTGAATCTTTCTATAAAGAACAGAGATCCTTCCAACAATGTTATCCAATCATTTTCTGTTGTTTTTTATATTCCTTTTCCCTCATACTTGGATCATTTTAAAAATTCCATTGTTGAAATTAAACATTTTTAATGTTTATCACAGGCAAACCCAACTACTTAACAAGAACAAGTGTCTTGCATTGCATCTTTTGTGCTATATATTCAATCAACAGTTTACAACATTACCATCTTAATTTATACAATTATCAAGGTGAAGAGCACATCAAATTTTGGAATGAAAATAGCGAAAGTAATAAATAAATTATTTTAACCATTTTTTATATAAATTTTTAAAAACCAAAAAACAAATAAAACGACATTTTTATAATTATTTGTGAATTCAAGAAATGAAAGTCCTCCCTTTTCCTACGGTGATGCCTTTGCACTCTTAAGTCTCATAAAACAACTCCTGAAGGTGTGTTAAGCAAACTTGAAAGTAACCATGATCAGTACACAAACTATAATATTAGGCCAAAAAAGTTTTGTTAGTATCCACTTAGATTTAGTTCCTCTCATGTTATTCAGTAATATGATATGCCAATATTTAAGAGAGAAAGACACAAGTTTTGTTAAATATAATTAGGATAACTTTATTAGTGAAACCAAAAAAGAGTTGGATACATTCGACATTACATTTACATTGAAAGTGTGGTCCCCCTCTTCAATAAGGAACTACTGCTTTCACACCCAACTTTCTCTCATGTATGCAACCCTATCTTCCAATTTCGACTTTAGCACTGAAATATAAGTGCATCACTTATTTTTAAGCAGTTTTCACTAAAGGTGTTCTGATGTGTTTTTCAACCAATCACGGTAGGCAACGGCACTTATTTGATAAAAATTGTTTCTTTAACATGACCATCTTTATCAATATCATCTATAACATGACCATGATCCTATTTGGATAAACCTCTATAACTACTTACAGAAAAAGAAAATAAGAAGGTAAAATAAATTAAGTTTTTTTGCATAAATTAAAATCAATTTATGCACTTTATTTTTACAGAAGCTTTTTTTCATTTAACTTGTGCAAAATCCAAGGTACGTAAGTTAATTTTCAGTTACGAAAAAGTTTAATCATTTAACCTTATTTTTTTCTACAAGTGTTTATGAAAAGGTATATCTAAATAGAAACCATGTCATGTTGCTAAATAACATGAAAGGATCCAAAGCCTTAGGATAAAAATTTTCCATTATTTCCTATTGGACAAAATAGTACTTCTAATATGGAGATGAACCCACCTATTTGGTGAGGACTACAGTGTTTCAGAAAGAGTGTTAGAGTGTATTACAAATATCTCTCAAGCTTTATAATAATTGATTTTAAGCGTATAGAAAGATTAAAGTTTTATTTAGAAAAACATTTATTACTTTGAAAATGCAATAAAAAAACATTTTATTACATTGAAAATACAAATTTCTAATCTATTACAGTCAGTGTCACAATCCATCAACAATTATCATTCGAATTACTTTTAAACAAACTTATATGATTAGATGAAAGTGTAACATCCTTTCCATGGTTACTTACCATTTCATATGCTTGAAACCAGGCCTATCTAAGTAATATTAACAATGAGTTAAATGCTCATGTAAAATAATTTTACAATGTTATGTATTCATCAAATAAGCCATATGACTTTTAAAATAACTATTATAGTGATCAACAATCTTATATTATCATACATAGTAGTTTATGATTATATCATCATATAAAACTATTTGTTACACAATAAGAGATATGATATGATTGCACGCTGTTGTGATTATATCAGATGTGATTGTGCAACACTATTTTATTATAGCTATTTTTCTCGTTAACAATAACCTCTTCCATTAAAAAAAAGGTTGAAGGTTGATGAACAGAGTACCTGGTCCTCGGCATTACAGTGGTGCTTATAGAGAGTGCGAAGAAAGTGGCAGCGGTGGGAGAAGGATTTGATTTTGAGGAGAGAGGATCCATGGCGGCGGTTGGAAACGAAATCGAAAGCGGTTGCGTGGAGGGAGTGGAGCTCTGAGCTAATAGCTTTGTGGAATAAACAGAACATAAGAATCGGCGATTCGATGAGATCAAAGCCCAAGCAAGTGTCACTGTTGTTAAAAGAACACGCGCCACAACTCGACGGAGTGTCGACACTCCCAGCCATTACGGCGACGCAGCAGCCACCGCCACAGCCACCGCCACCTGCCGTCGCCATATTCAAAAATAAAAATGCGCTTGCAAACAAATGAAGATTCGTCCGTTGTGCGTTTGCTGAGAAAGCGTGGAACAG
The DNA here is from genome assembly GCA_026544285.1 of Pachyrhizus erosus. NCBI lineage: Eukaryota > Viridiplantae > Streptophyta > Magnoliopsida > Fabales > Fabaceae > Pachyrhizus > Pachyrhizus erosus. The sequence continues at coordinate 419 of JAMLFT010001085.1, read as the reverse complement.
AGGAGTTTTCGTGTTTGTGTTGCGGGGATGGCAGAAAGAAGAAAAGTATAAGAGAGAGAGAGAGAGAGGTTCTGAACTCTGATGCGTGGCATGCACTGTTGAAGAAGATAGAGAGGAGTGGAGGGAAAGGGACACTTTATAGTTGGCACACGTGGCTTCCGTCTTCCACTTCTTCTAACATGCCCTTAGTGTGCCAAAATATTGCTATTCTTCCAATCACATCAATTTAATTCTTACACCAAATCATTATAATAATAATAATTTATATAGTTAAAATAAAAGTTATCTAATTTATGTTAAGTGAAAATAGTTTCATCATAAATAATTAGTTTAATTAATATTTTTACCTAACTGTAGATAAAAAAATTATATCAATTATTTATATATAATAAATTTTAAATATATTTTTCTAATATTTT
>JAMLFT010001084.1:0-33486 GCA_026544285.1 Pachyrhizus erosus | reverse complement strand
TAATTTGATTTAATTTAATTTAATTAAGGTCAAATTAGTTTGAATTATTAAAAAAAAATAATTTCACTCAATTAAATTTAATTAGATTAAATTATAAATTAAATTAAATTAAATTCAACTTAAATCACTTCCATTCATACAACTAACCAACAAAATTATTTCATTCTTTATATTATTTTTTTTGCATGTTCTTCGCAATACCAATCGAACCATTAACATATTTACATTCGTTCTGATTGAAATATTCTCCTATCATTAATATATTTTGGTTTTCTTAAAAAAATTAATATTATTGTGTAAGTAGAGATTTACATTTTTATTAAAGCCGTAGGCACTAATAAATATTGATATAGTAGTTTCATTATTTAATTACATGTGGTATTATATGTTTTTTTATTTTTATATATCTTAAAATATATTCTAAAAAAATCGTTTTCCACTTTTGTTTTTGTTTTAGTTGACAAGCACTTCTATTGTTATAAGGAACATTTCCGATTGATTGAATGATGAATATTGAATTCAACCCATTATCTTTTCAATTGATGTCGAGCTTCCTACTTCCGTGCATGTCAACGTCATTCTAAACTTTGTCACTGTTTCCCATTCATGTTTATGAAACAAAGTTGCGTAGAAAGAAAGAAAAGAAAAGTCTCGGTTACATCACAGCTTTATCGTAGAAAACTAAAACAGGAATTTATAACCAGACGATTACAACGGAATATTATTATATACTACTTTTCTATCAATTATTGACTCTTGCTTCTATTCAGCGCGGATTTAGATTGGAATGGAAAATTTTGAATTTAATTAATTTCAGTTAAAATTAATTTTTTTATATGTTTTTATTTTATGATTAGTGTTTATTTATTAATTTGTAGACTTTTTTTTTACATTATTTTCTTATTTTAACGTGAATTTTAAAGATAACATGGATCACAATACATTGATATTTTTATTATAAAAGTAAATTAGTGATAAAATTCACAGTATATTAAAAAAATAATGAGAATTATTTTTTAATAAAATCTTAGTGTAATCATGAAAAAGTAAAAATAACTATTTTGCTTTGACTATTAATGTAAAATTAGAAAATTGATTTTGGTAAAATTAAAGTTAATTCAAGTATATTATTAGCATAAGTTTCAAAGTAACAATCATCTAAAATTATTTTAATTTATAGTCAAATTTAAAATGTGAAATTAAACATGTGAAAATTTGTCTAAAATCATGTTAAATGATATTTTAACATAATTATGAAAATTTTTATCGTAAAATAAAACATACAAGAAAATAATTAATGATTTTATTTTATTTTTGATATATGATAATTAATGGTTTTATATAATACTATAAACAAGAAAATGAAAATGTAAATTCAATATCCATATGCGATTGAAATAAAAATCTAAAGGAGTTGTAAAAGAAAAAAGTCTGTTATAAATAAAGTTTGGTGGAGATTTGATTAAATTAAATGAATTATATAAGGAGGTGAAAGGGCTAAGTTAGCATATATGTTGAATTATTAGTGTATTTGAAATGATTGCATGTAGAATTATTTGGGCGTGAGGATTCTAAACTGGATTCAGTAAAAAAAAGTAAGTTATTTATGATGTTAGTAACATCCACGCGTTCAAGTACTATGGTATTTAGTATTTAATAGTGTTGTTTGTCAGTTTGTCTCGAGATGAAAAGAATGTGGAAGAAGGAGAAGAATGAAAAATGCAAAAATGAAAATAGCGCGATAAATATTAAAGCGGTGGTTGAAGCAAGGAGCGTGAGAATTGAGAAAATCATGGCTTTTGTGTGGCGTACATGGAATGCGATGTCAGCTGGCATGGCAGTAAAAGTGTATGAACATCGTTTCATGGAATAATTCAATTCAACATTTTATCTCTGTGAATTGTGATACCCTTAAATTTTCTAAGGTTTTTCTTCTCCGCTACTACTGCCACCACTGAGATTTCTATCCTCTGCACTTTTGAGTGCTACTGCATCAATCTCATCCATCCAATTTATTTTCTCATTTTAATAAATTAATATTTAAATTTAATCGTTAAATTTATAGCTTATGGTGTGCACTTTCTTTTGAAACTACAGAGAATTCAGATCACCAACAAGTTGTTGATGTAAGTCAACGTCGTCTTAAATAAAATCTTAGATTTAAACATTTTAAATAAAAAAATATTTAACAAATAAAAATAAAAATTAATATTAAATAATTTTTTATTATTATACTTTTATCATCATCATTATTATTAATATTATTAAATAAAAATTTATATATTTTTCATCTTTTATTGATATTTTTAATATAACAAACATAATAAAATGAATCAAATCAAATTGTGTATTGAAAATTTAGGTTTGACTCATGTAAAATATTGATAATTTAAATTTAATTTATTTATTTAAATGAATTTAATTAAAATTTGAGATTGATTTGTTTAAAAAAAATTAAAATTGAGTTTAATTTATTTATAATTATTTTGTGATTTTTTAATTTTATCAATTTAATATTTATTAAGTATTGAATGTATATATATTTTTTTTCACTTTCCTTCTTATTTGGAGTAATTAGTGGCTTGATTAGATGTAATTTTGTAATTATTTAATCTTTAGCATGGTTAACCTTTATACAAGTTACATTTAATTATTTTGTTAATTTTTTTTTTTGTAAAAATGAAGTTTGGAAAAAAATAACTATTTGAAAACATGATTTTGAAATGCAAAAAAAAAAAAAAAAAAAAAAAATCTCAAAGAAGAATTCACTTTATGAATTTAATTCGATAAGTTGATGGGCTAGTTTTTGGAAGTAGATTTGCTAAACAAGCATGATTTGCCAAGTGAATATTAAAGTGAATGTCAAAGCATTGAGACTTACTAAGTATACTTATTTCATTAAGTGAAGGTTGTTTTTGTGATTTTTTCAAAGTATACTTTCACTAATCGAATTTATTTTGCTAAGTGAATTTTTTTTACTAAAAATAAAATAAAAACTCAAGTTTTATATACAAGGGGATTACTTGTAATTTATGGAGTATTTTGTACTTTTGGCATGAAGTTACTTATCCATTTAATATAAAAAGACTTTTATTTTTCATTTCATAATCTTTCTCCATTCTTCATGTATTTTGATGCCATGCATGACTATAAGTAGTTGAATTCCTCCTTGTTAGAGTTAGATGTAACCAAACTTAACTCTTATGTAAACTTTTTTTATTTATATATGTATCTATGTTCTTCAATATTAGTGTTTTATTTCTTTGTCTAATGCTTGTTGTGGAAATGATAATTCATAACTTATTTTTGTGACTTAAATGTTATTGAAAAACACCTTTATTTTCTTTACTAAGGTAAAACACCTAATGAACATTGAATCCAATAATAAAATTTAATTCATTGGTTATATTGAGTCATAGAGTGTAAAGCAAGTTACAGTGTTGAGTTTTTGAGGGATCAAAGCCTAGCAACAAATAATTGCTTAAAAAATTAAGGTTGAGAACATACACATATGCGACTAATTTTAATATTGAAGTTCAAGATAAATGTTGTGTGTTTAACTTAGGAGACTGAAGTTCAATCAACTTTAACCCTTAAAACCTTTATCACTTAAAAAACCCATGTGTTTTTATTGTCTTTTAATTATGAAACCCTGAAAGAGTATTTCAATAACTTTTTTGTATCTTATTTTATTTTCAAGTTCCAAACAACCGTTAATTCTTTTTATATAATTGTTTTTGATAAATTCTTTATCTTAGTAATTTTGTGAAGTTGCTAAATATTGCACAAGTCTTTGAGGGAATAAAACTTTACTTATAACTTCAACTACTTGCATAATTTGGTATGTTTGTCAAGGAGTCAACATTGTCATTTTAAAAAATTGAGCCTAACCTCAAGCTTGAGTTTGTTTATTCAATGAAGCAAATAAGCTTGATTGAAAAATAATGAGTTAAGTTCAAATAATTCATGAATATCTTAACTCATTTACACACCTAGTCATGAACAATGCCATAAGTGTATCCAATAAAGAACAATACCTTAACTCATTTAAACTAGATTTATTAAAAAAATAACAAATATTCAGTTGATAGTCTTTGTTTGTTCACATTATATTATCAATTATATCAATAATTTGTCTATCTTTTTTCTTCTTCAGGTGTCTACACTCCATGAATGTCTAAGAATTTTTTTTCTTTCAAGTAGGTGAAAAAATAACAAAATTAAAATTTTTAATACTTTTAAGTGTTATATGTTTTATTTTTTATTTAATTTTTTCTACCTTTTATTAAAAATATAATCTAATCTAGAATGTCAAGCATTTAAATATACTACATTACAAACAACAAAATTATTCTAATTAGCAAAAAAATAATTAAGACCAAAAGATGTGATAAATTATTGTACATTATTAACTTCTGTGAACACAAAGAGGTCTTGGAGTAAATCACCTTACTAATCATTTTCAATGTCATTGTATGTTGAATGATAAAAAAGAACTTGAGTTAAAAATTATAAAATAAGGATGATGTTGTAATAAATAACTATATCAAAATATATTAATATGAAATGATGGAATATGCAAGACGTATCTCAAACTACTTAAGAATTAATTGTAAGATCATCAATGCTAGTTATAGTTAATAAGGATTGATCATGTAAGGTGACCAATTTATATTGAAAAGGTGTATAAATGATAAATTTTGAGAGAGAAAAAAAACTAATATAAATGGTGGCATTGAATATGATACTTAAGTGTCTATATTGTCAATATAGTTATGAGCAGATAGGATCAAGACAATGCTAATTAGAAGAACAACTACCTCAATCAACATTAATAGAGGTTGAGAGATTCATGCATATAATGCATTAGGAAATAGAATTTCTTGACTTTAAATACTTGTATTGTGAAATTTGATGGAAATAAGTGAGATGAGTGGTTTAAGGTTAAACATGCATTAACTTAATTTATTGGCTACATAACTAATGTTTGACCAAAAAATGATTAAATACATTAGTCTCCCCCAGAACATTAAAAATTAATATGCATCCATTAAGGATTTCCCATCAACATAATTAAGTTTCAATCTTGAATCCATAAAAACATTGGTTGCTTAGCAATTAAGAAAACTAATACTTTTGAGATTTTAAAAAATATACTTATGTTGACAAAGTTGAATTCACTACTAAAAACAAGATATTATGTTGCACTTTCTACATTAGTTGGTTAATAATTGATGTAAAAATAAATGTAGTGACATTTTTGTAAATAAATATAATTTTTTACATCAATTATAGTTTTAATTAATGTAAAAGTGTTTTTTACATAAGTTAAATTTATAACTGATGTAAAAATCTTTCCTTAAATCCCCACCCATTTACTTTCGCACTCACCCTTGTTAGATATGCAACCCAACTTTTTTTCATACTTTTCATTTCCCTAACTCCTCACCTTCAGAGAATGTAACAATTGATATTGTGCAACTCTTCACCTTCACCTCCACCCCCCATCAATGATCCACAAACCTTCCCTCATTTATCAATAACCGTTAGCACACATTCACCAAGGTTGGTGCACTACACCATAACCTACATCATAATAATGATGACAACTTTTGCTACAAATAAGGCCGATGACAGTAGACTTAGATTTGTAACAGTCACTGCCTTTGAATATGTTTATCTCTCCATATTTGACTGCCAAAGTGCATGGGAAACTTGGAGTTGTTTAAATGGTTGACGTCCTTTAGACCTTATTCATCCAAGCTATCCATGAATCCTCACCGATTCTTTCATCTCTACACCACCTTTGACCTCATTTTTGCAACAACCACGAAGCCCAAAAGTTGTGAGCATAATGAAACACGATGATATTCCTAAAGCTTAATTTGTATGAATATACTTTTATTTTGTTTTGGAAATTTTTAATTGATTGTTTTTACTGAAGCATAGTGTTTTTGTTAGATGTTATGCTTGTCTACATCCAAGGGCTACGAACCACTGCAAGAAGTGTGATCGTAGTAATCGTGTTAATGTTTTATGAAATTTGGTTGGTTTTAAACATTGTTTGGTGATGATAGAATTTGACAAAGGCATTGAAATCCCAAGGATAACAAATGGGATTGCGAATTTGAAAAATAGGGATGAGTAGTTTCAACATCAATTCTTTAAGATTTGATTTTAAAAAAAATCAACTTTTTACATTGACACATTACGATGTAGAAGCCCTAAAAGAATCAATGTAGAATTCCTTTCATGCAGTTGCGTCTCCTTGTTTGGACTGAGCTTTTTTCAAACCATGGAAACGATTAAAGTCTCCAAACACCTTTAACATGACAATGTGCTGCTGCAAAAATCCTATTACTATATGAATTAATGAAGCATGTGGGCAGATTATGATGATATCTAATTTGTTTAGATCACACATGAAAATTTACTCCGCCGTGCAAAATCATAGGAAGATCATGGAAAAGTAAAAACAATTATTTGTTGTTTAACCTTCACCATGAAAATTAATTGAATTTTTTCTCATTATGAATCTATTCAAAACACACTAATCGTAAACATATGCTAGTTTCCTTAAAAAAATTAATGTAGGTTAACAAATAATAAATTATTATCATATAACCTTACATCAAGTCAAAATTAAAGTTAAAATATAATTATATGATTAGTTAAAAGAATATATTTATTTTGTAATGTTAATCATTGATTGATTGACTATTTTGGATCATTTTTATAAATAAAATATTAGTATAGGTCAATTTTAACATAATTTATTGACATGAGTCTCTTTTAATTACTAACCAATCAAATTGTTAGTTTAACTTACAAGTTTATGAGAATATGATAACTGTCATGTCATTATTAAAATTATAACTCAAATTAAAAGTTTAAGAAAAACACATTATATGTCATGTTTCATATTTCTTTATCATACTATTTAATAAAAAAATTAATTATGCATTAATTTATACATAATATGCTTAAATATATTTTTGATCTTTAATAAATTTTTAAATTTTACGTTTAACCTCCCTATTAATATTTTGTTGTTGTTGGTTCCTAAAAATTTTACAAGTTTTGCATTTGATTCCTAAAAAAATTATTATGTATTTCATCTATGTCATTATATTATTGACTTTGTTAAGTAATTTTTAAAATATTTTTAAAATTTTCTTTTTATTCCTTCATTTTTTTCATCACAACTACTAGTATATGTTTTCTATTAGATGATGACATCTCAAGTTAATAAGACCAAAAAATTAATAAAAAAATTTAGTGACTAACAAAAAAAAAAAAGGGACCAAACATAAAATAAAAAATTTATCAAAAACTAAAAATGCATTTAAATTTATATAAATTTTTAATAAATATTATGACAAAAATATAAATATTAAACGCATTAATGTCATATTCTTCTTAAAATTGTAATTCAAAATTTCAATTTTAAGGAGAACACCACACTTATTGTATTTTTTTTAAATTTTATAATTAAACTAGTAATTTTGACTTAATCAACGTTCAAAAGAGACCAATATCAAGAAATTATTTTAAAATATATTTATATTAACATTTTATTTATAAAAATAATTTAAACAAAATAAGAAGCTATCAATTATTTAAGTGAAATCATATATTCATCTTATAATAAAATAGTCAATATTTATTATTTTATTTCTTATAATAACGAAAAATGATGGATATATATAATGTAACAAGTAATAATGTATTTTCTTTAGATTTGTTTTATCCATTAGGTGAGGTCATTAAAAGTCTTTAAAATGAGCTTGGTCTATTCTTATAATTAATAGAAAAAATCTGAAAAAAAAATTATATATGATGTTTTACTGCTGATTGAGATATTCCTTATTACTCCTATTATTATAATGCTAATAGCTTTATTATGGATTAATTGTAATTTTATCGTGGACGTTTTATTATATTATAAATTTTATTATTTAAGTTTTTTAAAATTTTATTATTTTAATTTTTAATTTTTTGTTTTAGTTTTTATTGTCAAGTAATATTTTAATTTTATTTTTTATTATTTTTTAAATAATATCATAATAATAATTTTGATAATTCAGTAACTTATTATATTATTAAGGAGTCTAATAAGATAATCACGTATAATTTTTTTTAAATTATATTTTAAATTTCTCATTAACCAATAAAATGTCATTAATTATTTTAAATAGATAAAGATTTAAAAATATAATTTATTAAAAAAATTATATATCTAAATTGTCAAAAATTTTGATGATGTAATAATTTATTGAACTATCAAAATTATTGTTATTTAATAGTAAAAATTAAATAAAAATAAAAATAATAATTAAAAGATCAAAATAAAAAAATGAAGAACCAAAATTAAAAAATATAATTTTTAGCGATTAAATTGATATTTAAATCTTAATTTTTATTTTATTTTTTTAATGACCTTATTAATTTTAATTGTCTTGTTAAACTTTCATCTCGTGATATGTTTTTTAGAGTTTGTTAGGTATTATCATGTCAACTTGATTAATTTAGTGTAATAAATTGACAGAAAGGACAACACTTTAATTTAACAAAAAATACTTAAAGAAACTAAAGTGAGATTTCTTAAGTATAGAAAAGAACTTGAAGCAAAAAAAAAAAAAAAAAAAGAGATGAAGGAATAAAAGTAACTTTTAATAAAAGAAATTCACTCTCCTAATTGTTTCTTCTCACTCAAATGCACAAAGGACAAGAGTTGATCTCCATGTTAAGCATCAAAGCTTGTAAACAAATAATTAACTTGAGTTTCATTGCCCTCACTGAACGCATTTAAACTTTGATTGAACTAGCCCGAATTTTAAATATATCAGTTAAATATTTTACTGATAAACTAATGCATCATGTTATTGGCTTACTAATACAACTGGCATCAAATCATTAACAATTATTTTTTAATTACTATATATATAGATTTGGCAAACCACTACGCCCCTTACCACATGCTTATCACTTTAAATTTGCCTCCCTGTGTTGAATAATTTAATCATTATTCTTCAATAAGATTATTTATTTGGCATAAGCTTAGTACAATAATATATTCTGCTGATTAATAATGGTGCAAATTAAATATTGCCATTAATCAATTCAAATTGTTAAAGAGGTATGTTAAGGTGTCTTCATTCTTGGGGTTATGTTATGTGTATATGAAAGACAGAGTTTCTAAATTTAAAATGGCATGAGACAACTGGATGGATTAGTTAGGTGGGGTCAAATTGTCAACTCCAATCAAATAATAGCTCAAAGTATGGTTAACAAGTTTCTAACTGGGAAAAATGGATTTCACAAAGTCAATGTGGTCATCCATATCATCCATCACCATATTACCACTTCCTAATTAATTTGATCAAAAGTACAACTCATTCACCAGGAAGTTGTAACTTAATTAACCTAATACTAAGACTTAATTTGGATTTAATTTTAATTTACATGTAAGTTTTTCAATTGCAAAATTTTACTGTTAAGATTATTTTTAAGACAAGAATATTGAAGTTTATGGATAACAAAGTTGATAGAGGAACTTTTTTTCTTTAAGAAAAAATTTGAGGGGTATGAGTTAAGTTTAGTTCAGGTAAAAAAGTCTTTATTATTTTATTTTCTTAATTAACTTATTTATTCTGTAAGTATTTATGAATGCTTATAAATAAGTTAATAGACGAACTTTTGAAAAAGTTAAGTACATAAAGAAATTTTAATTTATACAAAAAAATTATATTTTATAATTTTTTGTTGAAAAATTATCTAAATTATCTCGAATATTTAATTGTCTTTATGATTTGAATGTGTTACATACTTAGGTTTTTTGACGCTAATGAAGTAAAAAAAATGTAGAATTCCTCCAATGTTGGCTTTTGGGTATCACAATTTCCAATCCATCCAATGTTGATTAGCTATGGCCCAAAATATATATAGCAGGCAAGTTTTTCCTGATCGGATTGCTTTAGGTAGTTTCTTTCCGCACCCCACAAATTTCTTCCTTCACTTTTTTATATTTTAGAAAGTCTAATATAAAATATAATTTTATATTATGAATTAATATTTTCATAATGTAAAGGGGTGGTTAAACTGGAATGTAATTTTACATTCCAGATTAATCTTCTCAAAATGTATAAAGAGTGCAGGAAGAAATTTGTGAAATGGAAGAAGAAAGTGTCATTGCTCTAATTCCAGCTACAAACTTTGTGCATGTTTTACCTATTAATTGGTTTTGAATGCTTTTGCATTTCAAAATAAATGCTATGCATATATTTTTCTCTAAGATGCTTTCTTTTATTATTTTCTAAATATGTGAATCTTAGGTTCTATTTCTAAATTAGTAAAATCTATTTAAGATTCAAGTTTTCAACAAATAAAAAGAAGCACACTAGAAAAAAGAAATGTTACATGATATGTTGTTTGCCTGGTCTTCCTTTTTTGGGTAATAGCATCCCACAATAGACTCATGATTTCACAATGAGAGTTGCTATTCACATCTCATCTTTTTGTTCTTCACACCTATTGTTGTTTTTTTATTTTGGCAAATTTTTAATAAAAATACTCTTTCTGAAAATTAATTTACGAAACATATATTTAAAATGTTTGACCCATCACCACGAGCAAAAATACTCTCTCTGAAAACTAATTTATGAAACATATACTTGATTGTAATTAGACCAAACATTGTATTTAGTTTGTTTGGTGGATTTATGGAAGAGTTATGTACTTACTATCAATAAGGAGCCAAGAGAATTCTTTGTTACATTAAAATTACTTTGATTGATGAATTTTTTATATTAGTATTAATGTTGTGAATCTTATTGAATACATAAATAGAGGTTAGACAAAAAAATATGAAAACACGAAAAATTATATTAAGATACACATTTAATCTAGATAGTAGTGTAATATCATAGTCATTGAAAAAGTAATTAGGCGTTGCACTCTCAACAACTGAAATAAAATATATAAAAACATCTAATTATGCTACACAAATAGTATGACTGAAAGAATTCTAAAAATAATGTATCATAAGCATAATATTTCTATAGTAATATTTTGTGAAAATAAATTTGCCATTACATTGAGCGAGAATCCATTTTTTTTCATAGATGGTCTAAGCATATCGATATTCAATTTCACAAAAATTTGAGAAATTGATAACTAATGAGTTGATGAAATATTGTTAAACTAAAGAGTAAATAACATACAATTTTACAAAGTCTTTAAACGCTTAGTTATTTTACAAATTGAAAAAAAAAACTTGAATTGATACAAGCTTGATTATAGGAGGCAATATTGTTAAATAAAAAAAAAAACAAATCAAGTTTTTTACCACTGCACTGCTTAATCCTACAAAACTACATTGTTTAATTTGTGCGGTCATAAATTAAAAGAAATGGAAATACCGTGTTTTATTTATTTTTTATCATTATGTTATTAATGTAAACTATCTATTAATTTTATTAATGATTAATTTATGTTAAAAAAATCCAATTGATTTATCATCTTTATTAAATCTTATCTTATTAATTATATTTTTTTATTTATAAAACTTGAATTCGAAATTTTATTTAAAATTTTTAAATTCAATTCTATTCATGTCAACTACGTCTTTTAATTTATTTAATAATTAAGAATTATAATATTTTAGCTTGCTTAGTCATCATTAAGAGTTTTAATATTTTATTGTTTCATTTTTCCTATAAAAGACTTCTTATGAACGAAATGTTGTATCAATTGATTAGTGAATGAATTATTTGAGAATCAATTTGAGTCAATACAAAAACCTCTTCCTCTCTTTCAATTTCCCTTCTGTGTATGGAATTTTTTATTTTCCTTTTAATGTCCCATTGTCGTTCAAAAGTTGGTCACCTGTCTCCAATTTGTTAGGATTTTGATATTTTATGTGTTTTTTTTTAATATTTTTTATAATTTATTCTTTTGTTTATATTCTTTTTTTTATGTTATTCATCATAGATCTTTTTTTTTCTTTTCCTTTTTCACGTTTCACATTCAATAAAGGAGTGCGACGAAAAAAAAAATACCTTAATTTACTAACAATGTAACAATCTAGATAACAAATGGATGTACACATTGAAAAAAAATAAAGAACTAAAATGTGATATTAAAAAACATTACATATACTTCTGGTAATATATCCCAAGATCATGATGGATCAAATTTTATTGGCTTCAAGCTATTATTCATCCATCTTTACGATAATGACGTTTATTGCTTACACAATGAGTAAACGTCTACAAAATTGAAATGATTCCCATTCACTATATCTTGTTCATCTTCTTGTATCTTACTATTTGAATGATTCCAAAAAAAAATAAAAATGTCGCTGTACATATGCTTGTTTAAAAGCAATTGACATCCTCGAGTTGCCGTAGACATGGGTGAGCTCTCAAAATAATCATTGACTTGTAGTGGCTCGTGGTAAAAAAAATGCTCATAAATTCTTGCTTACATAGACATGAACAAAATTAAACTTCATAAAATAAAATACCAAAAAGCCAAACAAATAAAAAAAATTGTGTACCTATTGTAAAGTGGTGTAGCTTTTAAACTATTTCACAAGATAGTGGCGGGTGAAACTCAATTGATTGTAGATAAAGTCAATTAGAGACTCTACAGATATTTACTAAATGTTTGAAGATTATGTAAATTGTGTAAGTAGTAGATAAGCACTTCAGTAAAACTCTTATTAACAAAGATTGTGTAGTTTAACAAATGTAGAGAGAAAGCACTTGTTGTAAATGATCTAGTTGACTGCCACATAATTTTCATATTTAGTCTTCAATCATTTCAATGGTACTTATGCTTCTACATCCATCACAAATTTGGCTTTGCATGTGACATTTCTTCACCACTCAGTTGGTCATGGTGAATGAAGGCACCAATAATATGTAAATGTAAGAGAAATGACACATCATCTACAATGATGCTCATCTCCCTTACTAGTAGTGGAAAGAGTTTGTCAATCTCCTTGTGTCATCGTCCAAGAAAAGTTAACATCAATGTTGTGTTTGTAATGGTGTCGTGTGCTTATATGAGGTAGGCTAACCTTAACCCTTTCATCAAAGCTTTCGCTTGTGCATCCTGAGGTAGGCATAAGATCTTTCCCCCATGGATCACTATCTTGAGCTCTTTAAAAGGTTTCCTACCAATGTAGAATCATATGTAAGACATGCTAGAAAAAGGCCCTACCTACCCATGACTCAACAACCTTTGTAGCACGAACAACCCTTATAATAAGCTTAACAAGTTTAATAAGGTCAAGACCAACATCTTCCTCATGTGGCGTGTTAGCAAGAACTATTGTTGTTGTCTCCATTACTACTCTTTGTCCAACCTTGCAAGTGAAAATTATGAGTGGTACTCGCTCAACTTTAGATGCACTAGCATTAGTGTTAGCCCTACCTTTCTTCGCTTATGAAAACCATTGCTTCAATGTCATGGAATACATGAAGACGTACATAAGATAACAACAATAAAAATTTTTGAAATATGAAAATATAAATTAAAACATTTAAATTAATTTAAAAAGACATTTAAAAACATATCAATTCACAAAATAAATAAATAAAATCACAAAATGAAAATATTACAAATTATACAATAAAAATGTGTTTTTGTTATGTGTCAATAGCAATGGAACTATGTTTTCACTTGTACAATACACAACAAAACACTTTGATTGTGTTTGATTTTACATTACACAATAGAAATATGTCTCCTTTGTTTATCATACACATAGAAACATTTTATGTTATATTTTTGGAATGTAAAAAAAGAGGAGGTTTGAAGCTCACTTGAAATGACGATAGGCAATGACTATAATGGGATGACATATGAAATGGGAAAATGTGTGTAACATCCCTGGCGTTAACAAGGGCAGAGAACGATTGAAGGTGTAAAAGAGATGAGACATAAATAAAGACTGACTTCTAGCATGTTTCTAACTAGAGGGACACATGAATGAATAGAATATTCATCGAAATTAAATGGATCTAGAAGCTATACATGTATGAAATTGTACGTTTAAAGATGACTTAAAGAAATATACTAGTACTACCTACACCAACAAGATGCACACACTTTCAATAGTTTATTACTTAAGAACTCCATAGTTAACTGTACTTAACTTGGAATAATTTCGGGATAGATGACCTCTTAGGAAGTTTCCTAGGAAGCTTGTGAGTAAAGCCAAAATACGTTGAAAATTTTTGTGTTGGTTTATGAAAACAATTAACAATCTTGAAAGCAATCAGACATTACAAGTGGTATCAAAGTTGATTATCGATGTCTTGAAAAGAGCTACTTATGAAGGAGGAGTTTGACTAGTGAAAGAATCTAACCAACAAGAAAAGTTAAATACGGTATCATTGAGTGAAGTGTTTAAAGTGTGACATACGAAGACATAAAACTCTTAAGGACATTATAGTATGTGTTTGAAATTAAAAGTGAAAAGTGTCCTTAAAATGCTTTAGTGAGGGAAGGGAGATGAAAAAAATGCAAAGTGAAGAGAGAAAAGGGTAAGGGTGTGTTTGAAGCATTTGGATTCTCTACAACTCTACAATCCCTATAACAAACTCTACTACTCCTATAACAACATATCAACCTTTCATAATTATACAACTTTTTATATTATTATTTTTATTAACCATTAGATGTAAATACCATGATTACTATTGTAGAAGATCTAAATATGTGTCTAAGGGTTTTTTTTTTTTTTAAATGGGAAGGGGAAGGGGAGGGATTAGGGTATATTAGTAATTTTGGTTTATTTTTAAAGTAGGGGTGAACTTAGATGTACAAGGATTGTGAATAATAAAGCCCTCTATTATTTTGACTAAATCCACCAAACTTTAAACTGGGTTGACTCACCTTAGGACGTGTTAATTGGGTTGAAACATGTGCATGGAGGCTCTCCGACTCGGGCTCAAGCTCAACAAGAGGGCTTGAAACCATTGTTTTTATTTATTTTTTACAATTGAAACCATTGTTAAATTTGAAAAATTATATTTTATATATTTATATTTATACACGGATAATTTTGCTCTCATATTAATTTAAATTTTTTATAATTAAAATGCCCATATTTAGCTGTCTTAATTTTGTGCGCAAAATTAATTGCAAACTAATATGTATTATATAAATTTTAAAACTTTTCACAAAACATGATATAAATTTTAAAACTAATGTGAATGCAATAATATTGGGACAGGGTAAAGGTTATAAGATAGATTTGAATAATTCGTATCTTCAAATTTTGTTGACAGTATCGTGTTAAGTGCTCAGCTAGCTAGTCTGGTGCCATATACAAATTTTATTGACATTCTATTATATTAATATTAAGGAGTGGTTTTTTGGGGGTTGATATTTCAAAAGTTTATTCACAATTCATTTAATCATCAGGATTCTTAGACTAATAGTTATTATTTATGACCCATTATTCTCTCAATTTTTTTATAAACAATATTTTTTTGATTAAATTTAAATTAATTACATGATAAATAATATTAGCCTACTAACGACAACTAAATTATTTTATTATAAGGACTGACATCCTATGATTACTTTTCTTGTCATAAATACTAATTACATAGTAACTCATATTATAAAATTAAGGGCTTATACTTGAACATAATGATATTTTAAACTGGTTTAAACCAATTTTTAATCTCTATAATACGATGTTGTTTTCATCATTTTTTTTTTAAATTTCTTTTCCTGTTTAGATCTCTGCAATATTTTTATGTTTTATTTTGATTCACGTCTCAATAATTTTTTGGTGCACCCATATGTTTCTCTTTAATAAAAACGTGGTTAACACAAATGAGAAAACAAACATGACTGAAATGAAAATATTTAAATTTAAGAAGGAGTTATATTAGAAGTTTAAATTTTTATAGAAAATGAAACAATAACATCAAGAATTGAAACAAATTTATCAAAAACAAGCATCAAGAATTAAAATGATATAAAATAATTTATATGAAAAATTATTTAAGCCTTTCTAACTAAACTCTCTTTCTCTCATCCTTATGTTACACTTATTTTAATGTTTTATCAAATTATTAATTAATTATTATTTTTATATTAAGATTTTAAAAAAAAATCTAAACATAATTATTTATTTTTCTTTTATAAGATACATGAATAATGACACATAAACAATTTTTTTAGCACTATTTCTCTCTATTTTTTTCTTATCCATATTATATCAGCTAACCTACACTTCTCTCCTAAATTTCTCTTTTTCTTATTATGTGTTGAATAATCCATCAACACAAGTCATTTTTTTTATATGAATCATGATATTTTTTTTTACTAAAAATATATTTTTTCAAATCGAATAAAAATATCATGTACAAAAAAACTTTTTAAATACATTTATATAGACTTAACCAATGGAAGTCACTTTTCTAAACACATTTTGCCTCGAAGTTCATGCTTTTATTATATTTATCACATGATTGACTTTTATTCCTTTTTTCTTCATTTTTTTTTCTTTATCTCTCTTTCCTTTCTACTTATACATCCAAAAATGGTATGTAGGTTTAGAATAAAAAAAAAATATTTTTATAAATTTTAAAAGAAATCTTATCTTGAAATTCACTTTCAACCCTAAGCTAATATTAGGCGGCACTAGAGTGTAGGTGTTGACTTTCACCAGCAATGCATCATCACACGCAGTGAAGCCTTTTCTGCTAACTGAGCCATGTTTTTCTTAATTTCATGCAATAAAAGGTGTGAACCCCATAATCCTCCCTCACACGCTTCTCTGACAAATGTATTTTATTAGTAATGAGTATTTAAAAAGAAAATGTGAGTTATTATAAATTTTTAATATTTTTTAGTCTTATAAATAAAAAAGTTATTAGTAATTCTGAGATGATAATATTTCACGAACATCTAATAGTAGCTTCTAAATTTCTGGATCATTGATCCACTGCGGCGATATGCATAAGGTCTGCGTTTTCTGTGGGTTAATGATTCTATTCCACTAATGTTTGTGTCAGAATTTTGGTCTCATTCTATTTGTAGATTAAGTTGCATGCATAGATATTTACATAAAATCCGTAGTTAATTACTACATTGTTTCACCAAAAAATAACGAACCCAACTTCAACATTGGAGAGAGACGAAACATGACAAGAGAGAGATCAAACTCGCTACTGCAACTCTCTTCTGAAGTCAACATTTGATTTTTCATTATTTATTTTCAAAATGGGCTCCAAAGAGGAAAAGAAGAAGAAAAAAGTTATGGTTCAAATAAAGACATAATTGCTCTTTATATATGTAAAAAAAATTAAAATAAAAAAGAAAATAGGTTAAAATTGGGTGTTCACATACTTGATGTTTATCTAAGATCGAGTTTGCAAGATCTAATTCCTTTTCCGAGAATTCATGATAATGTGGAAAGAAAATTAAACAATAGAAATGATTTAAAATACAAGCAAAGCAACCGTCTTACACGGGATGGGATCGATTATATCATATCATATCATACATTGATATTTAATACATGATCCATGGTCTTCGCAATCAAGAGTTACTTAGAACTCACTTGCATTGAACCTTCTTATCACAAGCATATATATACTCATATATTATTACCACATGCATAGGGCCATAGGCATATATGGCTCTTATTGTGATACGATCCTTTATTAGCTGGTAATGCCTAAGCTGCTGGGATTTGACCAAAAGACACTCTTTTAGTTTCAATAAATGGTCTTCCTCTTTTTTTTTTTTTTTTTATTATTTTAATTTTTTACTTAGATTTCCTTTTTAGAAGCAGCTCCCTCTCTTGAATCAAAATATCAGCCAAACTTTACAAAATAAAATACTATCATCTCAAAATTAGCATTACATATTAATCTGTAAAATTTAATACTGTGTAGACTTTAATCTGTATGATTAAGCTGTAAAATCTAATGCAGTGTAGACTTAATTTCATTTCTAACGCTGAATGTGATGATCTTTTCCTTGAAAAGTGGTGCAAGTTAAGAAATCCATCAATCATACTTTAAATTTGAGAAATCATATTTACTTCCTCTGTATATCAATTTATGTGATATTTTAGAAAAGGAAAATATATTTAATTACATGTCATTTTAGAAAATTAATAAAATATTAAATATTTTTTTATAGAATATTCTTAATAGAAATACTTGATATTGAACATTAAATAAAAAAATACAATTCATTAAAGAAAAAAAATATGAAACACTTATATTATATATTTTTTAAAACTCATAATATTAATTATAATTCTTAATATTTATATTACAATCTTAAATATCATATAAAATAATATAAAAGGAGTATATAACAACCATATACAACAGTTAATGAAAATAAAAGTTAGAGATCTAGAAAAATTAAAAAAAAAAAAGAGTTCATCCAAAGTACAGCGAACTAATTTATAGAAATTTATTATTTAGAGCATCGAAACATTAATTTTAATTTTACAAGTTAAAAATATGATATACTTTATAATAGTTTAATTCTTTCCAGATACTACAGAAAGAAAATTATATTCTTACATCCTGCGGTAAGAAAAAGTCTTGTCCAAAAGATTTATATCCAATATGCCTTCGAATAATTAATTGAGATATCATGGAGTGAAATTAATTTTACAAAGCTTGAATTTACACACCTGTCAAGAGCCTCGGCATATGTACCCTCGTCTGTTTCTTCTACATCAAAAGTATCCACATTCATCCTCGTAACATTTTCTTGCAACAATTTTTCAAGATTGTCCAAGTTTTCTTTTCTAGCATCAAAATCTCCCAGGGAAGGATCCAGGTTATATTCCTATCATCATCACACGGTTCATCGATTATTATAAAATAAATAATCCCAAAACATTGAAACGTACACAAGAAAAATTATTCAAGAATAATCAAGATTGACTAGTTAATAATTAATTTCTTCTTAATAAGAATCCTAACTCAAGTAATATATATACCTGAATTTGATTACAGTTATTTGGAGGTTGGAGACCTGAGAATATCGTGTCCATGTTGCAACCATTCCGTATAATTCCAAGTAGAAGTCACATTCACGTCATATATGGAATCAACTGTTGTTACACCAGGATTTTGGTGTCCTTGTTGTCTTGTATCACTTCACTAATCACAGCTTCTGTCTGATAATATTAAACTTGATCTTGTTACACTTCATAGATCATACATCCATGTGCATGTGATTCACTATGCATGATTATTAACTGCTATTAATGTTTTAAACGAGACAACTAATAATCCTGCCCTAATACAATATTATTATTAAATAAACTCATCATTTTGAGAATTAATTAATTAATTGATTAATTATCCAAGGGTAATATTACATTTTTGCTTACTATCCTCTTAATTTTTTGATAAATAAATATTAAATGAAAAAACGGATGCATTTACGGGATTTTCAGCAGCTGTACCACCATCAATCATATTAAACTTAGCACTATCATTCTCAAAATAGTAGGGTAGTAGAAAAACGGGTGCAGCTGAATTTGCTATGCATATATCCTACATCTTGGCATTTAAGTAGTGAAGTGTTGTCTTATTAAGCTGCATGTATGACCAAAGTTGCAAAACAACTGTAGCCATTAATCACTTCAAAAAGTATAAGCAAAAAATATATTTTTTAAACTTAATGGCAATTGCATGCTAACTTTATAATTTGAGAATATAATTGGCTTTTGTGTCTTTATGTCAAAAGTTGGGATTACAACATTGGTCAATGTTTGACTTACTCGTGTTTCCCTCAATAGCTTATGAATTATGTCATGTAAGAACTCTAAATCAAATACGAAACCATTTCCTGGTCTGCATGTTGTTTCGTATCATGGCAACACCAAAATGTCAATCAGGTATAAAAGCAAAATACATGTACATCCAATACCCACATACGTTTGTTCTTATATTCATGTTCTCAGCATATTCTATACCTAGATATATTGAATATGTGAGAGGCATTTTCCTTGTAGAATTCTTCGATTTCCGCAGGAGTAAATCCAGCACGATCAAGGTCATCTGGGCTTGGGCTAGCTAACATAGCTGCTATAAGCCCACCAGTGCTAGAGTTGCCTTTGGATCCTTATCCTACCAATCAACCAAACTCAAATGTTCATGAGAATTCAGGTATATATATATTTAATAAAAAATTAAAATTTATGACCTAATTTTTTTTATTCAAACTCCTTATTACTAGATTAATAAAGTGAAATAACAAAAAAAGTAGAGCCCTAAAAAATATTGACGAGGACGATTTTTTTTTCCAATTATTTTGTAATAGTGGAGTCATAAACAGTGACAAATGATTTTTCATTTAATAATATCCTCGCAAACACTGATGAATCCAAAGGGGTCTACTCGCTTGATCCATCCAAAACATTATAATTAGAGCACTGTGTTATTCAATACTTGGCTTTTGAATTTGTGAGGCGTTTCTGAAAAAAAAAAAAAAAGTATGTACACAAATAAATGCTGTATTACACCTGCCATATAATGAATTGTCTTCTTAGCTCCTTTTCTAAACTTTCCAATTGAATGATGTCAACTTTATAATAAATAAAAGAATTCTTTATCTTTTAAAGGACTATAAACTTAATCTCCTTGTTGTCATTTTAATTGGTGATGCACGAGTTGTTATCAAAATAAAAAATTAAGGAAGAAAACATTAAAAAATATATTATAGATATATTACCAAACCTTAAGAGCTTTGTCTAAGTGATCAAGAACCACGGTTGGAATAATGCCCTTGAGACCATCACCATCAATGCTGAGAATGGTTATGGTTTTTCCAAAGACAGGTGGTGGTAGTTTCTGGGTACTGAATCCAGCAACCAGTTGACTAGTAAACACGAAACACAAAGAGAAGGAAATGAGCCATTAATGCTTCAGAAGAGAGTATATAGAGAAGTTGAAGGAGTCTTAAAGAGAAATCGAAGAACTTGAGTTTTGCGTTGCACAAATGTGAAGGGTATTTATAGACGTTTCGTTGAGCATATGCTATGTAGCAAGTAATTTTATGATAATGGTGTTCATCATTGCTTAATGTGCAGCCTTTACGTATTTTCATTGGTTTTAGAAAATAAAATGTTGACTATATAATAAAATGCAGTTCATCTTCTTGTATATATTTTAGTGAAGAATGTGTAAATTGCTTTAAGAATTTATCGATTGATAATTTTAGATGAAGAGAATATATAATGATAATGTTCTCATGGAACTTGGCTTCACCATCTTGGCATCTTGCAAATTTTTTAACTGCCACCTTAGCTCTACTATTCATGTCCAAGAATGCACCTTAATTCATTGGTTCAACTAGTTTTTCAAAATCTAACAGGAGACACAACTTGGAGAGTATAGTCTTCGAATGGCCCACCCCCGATTAATTATTGGAAATGCAATGTGCCTAGGGATCATTCGGCTTTTTATAACAGTACATTGGGTTCAAACACTTTTAGTAGCATGGGGTATTTGGTTTTGTATATTATTGAGGAGTGATCCTTATTTTAGATATCGACTCTGTTTTGGTAAATTTATTCGTAAATACTTATGATAGAATAAAAAATTAATATTTTAAAAATTTAAAATTAATTATAAGAAAATTAATTTTTGTAAAAGTTTTTATATTAATTTTTTCAAAACTTTAGTCTTAATTTATGAAAAAATTTATTTCATTTTTTTATTTTTTCTTAAGTGTTTATGGAAGTGAATGATAGAACGAATATTGAGACTGGGATTTTGGAACAAGAGGCTAGTCTCTTTCATAGAAGCATAGAGTAAAGGAAAATGAAAAATAATTATTTTGGTATTTAAAAGTGTGAAACATTGACATTTAAGTTTATAAAAGAACAAAAATATGAAATCCTCCCTAAAATAAAAGGTGTGACAATTTATTCTTATTATTAAGTTAAATTTGTTATTATTAACATTTTTATTTATGTGATACATTTTATGCACACGTGATTGATACATGACAGTTGACCATTGTCATGTGTCATCTATATGACTGTCACATGTTTACAAATTTTAAACTTAATTAGTTATTGATATTTTGGTTCTTAAATTTAATCATTCACTATCATTTTAATCCTTAAAAATATTTTTAAATTTTTAATTAAATTTCACATTGCATGCACATTATTAACATAGTCATCATCTATCTTTCTTAATTCAATTCTTTTTCTTTCATATTTTTCAATTTCTTCTCTTTCACACTTTGCAGTACATCTTAACTTTAACCTCCACTGTTTGCATGCCAAGTTAGTCATTTATTCAATTAAAACATAATTTCTAATAAGAAAACAACATAAAAATACTTTAAAAAACTATTTAATTTTTTCTCCTTTATAAATATTGCTTAACTTCTTTAAGAAGTAACATTTTATTTAATTAAAAAAAATTTCAAATGGCTTATTTAGCACTTTCAATAAGTAACCATTACATTCAGAATTCTTTCATTTTTTATATATACCTTATGGTGGTAGTTAATGAAAGCAACAACTTTTGTTGTTTACATTTTCTACTTTGCATGAACCTCTTACTTTGATCATCAATTTTGTGCCTAATGAACACATGAATCCCGTGCTACCCCTCCTATTTACACCTCCTTTGTCTTTAATAATTTTTATTCACTATGCTCTAAACGTGATAAAAAGAATAAAAAGTGACACATGCTTCATGGTCACTAAAGAGTAACTAGTTCATGTATTATTCACTCAAGTCCTTAGAAAATTCTACGTGTGTGCTATGGTCATATGATCACTTAAATAAGTCATGCACATAATTTAATCTTCATCATTCAAGTATAATCTAATAGTTTATATTTATAGTTCTTAATTTTCACAATAAAAGGAATTTTCATTTGATATATTTCATATGTGTAAGAGTCTAGAAGGTCTATTAAGTGAAATATCTTTTTATTATAGAAAATGAGAATTATAAATTTCGGTTATACATGAATGATCAAGATTAAAAGTTAGTGATCATAAGACTATTTTAAAAAGGCAAGTATATTCTTTTTATTTAATTTTGATTAGTCAAATATGATCTAATGGTTTATATTTTATAGGAGTAAATTATGTTTTAGGTTCATCTAATATTATAAATGTGTAAATTTAGTCTCTCTAATTTTTTTGTATTATTTTAGTCTTTCTAATTTTGAAATATGTTTTTTGGTTTTAAACACTATTTAAGTCAATCTTAATCTTATCCTTGTATAAAACACTTTCTAAAATATTTAAAGGACAAAACATGATACATTTCAAATGTAAAAGAACAAAAAATATACATTTTAAAATTAAAGAGACTAAATTTTAGAGGAATTAAATTCACAAATTACTAATTTTAAAAGGATTTAAAACATAATTTACTTTATTTTACAGTTATAATTTTTCACAATAAAAAATTTCTCATTAAATACGTTTTCTCTCCTTCTCATAATTTTTTTTAGATGTAATAATGTTGGGCAATTTCATACAATCAGAATAAAAAATGCTAAAAAATTATAATTATATATTAAAATAAAAATAAAATATTTTAAATTATGAAGATTTAAAAAAATTATTATAACTATAAAAATCAAAAAGATAATTAAACTTATTTATTTTAATCTATCATGTCAGATCACGAATGTTTTGCCCATGGAATTAATCAAAACATGAGCGGCTTTCTAAACTAACATTACATATGTACGTGGTAATGTTATTTATTAACAACTCAAACCACAAGGGATAACTTTAATTGAAAAATACTACTGTAACACAAATGTTTTAGTTAAATAATTAATTTTGATCTTAAATTTTGAATATACAATTTTAATAAATACTTAAAAAGAAAAAGAGTTTTTTTCTCATAATAATCTTATCCTATTAAAAAAATTATATCCCATAAATAATACATGTTGTAAAAAAAAAAAACATCTACATTGATAAGGTTGACGTATCTGAGTTGTCGTCCAAAGAGCTCAAAACATTGAAAAATTCGGATTGTATATCACTATCATTATCTTTCCTAATAAATTTATTAGTTAATGATGTTTTTAATGGTTTTTTTTACTTTTAAAATTAATAGTTTCTGTTGTTATATTTTTTAATATTCAAATTTTAATTATTTCAAGAACTAAATTTTGAATATTACAAAACATATATAAATTAAAATCAATATTTTAAAAATGTATATATACTAATAATAAGTGTATAATTTTTATATTGATGATCTTAAAACTTATAACAAGAATGATGATGTAAAATTTGTTTACACGTACTTAATATAAAATTTAAAATATATTAAAAATGAGTGATATACAAGAATTTCATAAACATAAAACACTATTAATCCTACATTTAAAATTGGCAGCTGAGTGGGACTTACGCTACCTGGCACCCTTCATAAGCACAATCTCGTGAAGGACCCCATAGACAATATTTATAATAAACAAAGAAATTTACGTGAACAGCATAATCATTAATCTGCATGCACGAAACCTCGTATCAAAAGGGAAAAAATATTATAATCATATAAATAAAAAATAATGAAATAATATAACAATAGTAAAAATTAAAACTCAAAGCTCAAACATTATAATAAGATAATAAGTAGTACCATAGTTATTATCAAATAAAATAATGATGTATTATTTATATCAAAAATAAAAATTACATCATTATTATGCTTAAAGATTAGTAGTTCTTGATAAACTAATAAAATATTTATGTTTATTTTAAATATTATGAGCATGTGATCTTATGTAAATAAATAATATTTATGTTTGTACTGATAATTAACTATTCTAAATCAGAATTATTATAATATATATGAAGACCTTATCTTTTTATTTTATTTTTCTTTACTTTTAGGTTATATTATTGTATAACTTTTGTATAATCACCTTATCTTTTTATTTTATTTTTTATTTATTTTTATATTATATTATTTTATAACTTTTGTATAATCTATGATAATGTCATTATTTCTGATTCTTAAAATGTTATTATATTATATTAGTTACTGTGTTCAAAAGATTATTTCAGGACTTGTCATGACATACTCAGTAATGGACGTCATGGTTATGAGAGACTAGAGAAAAAGAGATATTTTGTGCCTGTTTATATATTTTTTAAATTAAAAATAAAAAAGGAGGTTATAATGTTAGTGAGTTATCTGTGAAGTTAGTTAAAAAAAATAGTGATTTTATAGATATAATTGTAGGGTAAAAATGGACAAAAAAAAGTGTGTATACAAAAACTTCATCTTCTCTTTATATATATAGTTATATATGATTTGAAGTTGGATAAATTTAATAGACTTGTTATTAATTTTATTAAAAATCTAGAGAATATTAGAAAATCTTTTAATTTGATGAATTAGATTTGTTAACAATAATCATTAAAATTCTAAATAATAGAGTAATTTTATGTGTACATTTAAATATGAGATTTGATAAGTGTGACAACGTTATTAACAGTAGAGTAATTATTTCTATTATTTATTTGATAAATAAGATTACATCATTATTTATAATAATAAAATAATACAAGTGGGCTCTATCCATATAATATGAGTCATGCACAAATGACTCTAAGTTAATAAATAACCCTTATGATGTTAACTATCAATTCTAGAAAAATAGAAGAAAATCAGTTGCTCAAACTCAATATACTCAAACCATTGGGAGTTAATTATATTTATTGAATTTCTCTAGATTTGATATTACATATACAGTAAGTAGATTGAGTAGATACACTCAAAGTCCTAATAAGACCATTAAGATCCACTTGCTAGACTCATAAGATATTTGAGAGGTATCTTGGATTATGGTATTAGATATGGTGGATTTCTCATTATACTACAAAGCTATATTGGTGCTAAATGGATCTGTTATTCAAATGAAACACCGGTAATTATGTGTTTATACTTGGTGATGGTGTAGTTATGTGAAGATCAACTAGATAAACTATTATTGCTAGATTAACAATAAAGCCAACGCTCATTGCTTTGGAGATAGTTTATAATGAGGTTGAATGGTTGAAAAGATTTTTAGCAAACATTCTTTTGAGAATGAAACCAATTCCACCAATGTCTATGTATTGTGATTCCCAATCAACAATAACTATAACAAAAAATAAAACTTATAATGGGATAAATAGACATGTGAAATTGAAATATAATGTGGTAAAGCAACTAGTAAAGGATGAAATAATTTCCCTATAAATTATGTAAAGATATAAGGAAATTTAATAGATTCGTTAACAAAACCCTTAGGAGGAACATCATAGTAGAAACATTGAAGAAAATGAAACTTAAGTTATTCAAAAATAAATAAGTGATAGTAACTCAACTTTTGTGATTAGAAATTTTATAAAAAAAAATTCAATAAAAAAAATTATTTATCAATTATATTAATATTAAAATTGATATTAATCAATTTTCATTATGTAGTCTTTTCTTATGATATAGTATAATTTTTATAGTATAATCATGTAATATTTTTATATAATTTAATTGATGTAAGTCAATTACAACAAATTATATTATTTACACCTTTTAATGATAATATTATATGTGAATTTTTGGACAAAATTAGGTATTTAATTTTATTCTCAAAATTGAATTTTATATATCTGTATAGTCTTGATTGATCCAAATAGAATCAATTAGGTAACGTTATATATAAGGTTTGTTTGATTTAGGTTTAAAAAAAATTAAAATATTCAAACTAATAAAAGTAGATTGATTTGAATTTCATCTTTCCCAAATCCAATTAAAACTAACTCTTCAACACTTCTATTTTCGACTATATATTTGTGACTACGTAATAATGTGATAAATAGCAAACTGGTTGGAGGAGGGAGATCTTAAAACACAAAAGAAAAGCAACAAACAAGGGATCACTTTTACGATATTATTTGGTCATCACATTTCGGAGTTGCACAGAACCCCAAAGCTTTGAACCTTATTACATGATCCATGGTCTTGCAATTGGGAGTTACATAATAACCCAAAGCATTAAACCTTATTACAGCAAACATGGATAAAACACATGGTCCTTGCAATGGGAGTAATTACATGGAACCCAAAAGCATTGAACCTTATTACAACATACATGGATAATATTATGTCATACGCATGATGAAATTTATTCAAATACGTTTATTATTAATAATGCTTAAGTTGCTTGGATTCCGTCACAATGGATTCGGCTTCCTCCTTCTGCCATAGAATTCCTTTTCAGACGCAACTGCCTCTCCGCATATAATTTCTCAGCCAAACTTCATAAAATTAAAAATTAAAAAATCTTCTCAAAATTAGCATTCAATATATAATTCAACTAAAAAATATATAATATAGGAGTAGCCTTAATTATTTTCTTTTTCCAACACGGTCTTCAATGATGTGTAACAAATATGAAAAATAATTGGGTTAATTTTGAAGAACAAATTTACAAAATTTCGGTACTTCTAGTATTGAAACATTAATATCTTCTTTTATAATATACTTTGTTATATGTTGTCTTCTTTTTAACCCAAACAGTATAGAACTCAACTAGAATTCAAGATTCCTACATCCTCTTTTGGAAAGAAAAAAATGTTTGATTTTTATATATCATTAGTCCAAAAAATTTTATATCGTCAATCATGCACAAATAACTTAAATATGACTTTTAATATAAAGTAGTTATTATAAAAATTAATAAATTTATTAAAATATATTATTAAATAATAATGTAATTTTTTTTTTATAATATTCTAAATAAATTCAATAAAAAATCTCACCTAAAATATTATGCTACTAATTTTAGGCATATATATATAGGAAAGTAATTTCTTTCTTCAGAATGTGAATGTACGCACCTGTCTAGAGCTTGAGAATTTTTTTGGTCCAGCTTACATGGTACAAAAGTATTCACATTCATCCTCGTAACATTTTGGTCCAGCAGTTTATTTCCTACCGTTTCAAGATTATCCATGTTTTCTTCATCAGCATTATCCATTGGTTACATGGATGGGTCCAGGTTATACTCCTGCCATTACATATGTATGATCAAGATCGATTCAATTTTCTTCTACATATAATTAAAAAATCCTTTGAAATTTGAAATCGGTGTCATAATCAACATCCTGTTTGGATAGATATTCTTAATAAGCATTTTAAAAAAGAAAAACCCTAAAATAAATTAAGCTACTCCTATAATATCAAATTTACTAATCCATAACCTAATTTATAAAAGTTATTTCATTTATATTTTTTTAAAAGAGGATTTTAACTTGTAAATAAACTAATTTTAACTTATAAAAATAAATAAATCCATTTTTCTATAAATATTTACTAAAAAAATTTTCCAAACAGAATATATATATACCTGAATTCGAAGATAATTATCTGCTGGCAAGAGGCCTGGGAACACTGTGGCAAGGTAGTAATAGGTAATGTCTGTACTAAAAAGAGCCTCACTAAGAACTCCACGGTGCCAAAGTAGCCACCCACCATGCTTCGCAAAAGTTTTCAAAGAAGCCAGTTAACTTGTTCTCAGCTTGTGTTGTTCCAGTTCCTAATGACAGCAACAGGATTTCTTTTTGCCCATTTTGTTGTATCACTTCGTTCACAGCAACCAGTGCCTAAAATTAAATTCAATTTCAACAGCTTTTGTTTTATCATTTTTTATATATAAGATAAAAAATTAAATTAAATTTGATCTCGTGAAGCTTTTCATGTATGTACATAATTGTTATAAAAAACCCACCAGGTTTTAAGTTAAAAAAAATTCATATCCATATTTATATATATATATATATATAGCTAACTAAACTTATCATTAAAAAGGAAATGTGACTGAGTTAAAGCACATGTCGACAACCATTTAAATATTTAATTCTGCATGCTGATAATTAAGTAATTATATATTATTATAGTTGAATGCTTAAGAATGAACTCTGTTAATTATATATATTATTAGTCTACACTAAAATCATGGTTTATTTTAATTAATTTTTTAAAAGATTTTAGGAATAATTATATGTTATCTTGTAGAATTGTACGACTTCCGAAGGCGTAAAAAGAGGACGATTGGCGTCAGATGAGTTTGGGGCTGCTAACATGGCAGTCATGGTTCCACCAGTACTAGTTCCTGATATTACATCAAAATAATCTGCTAATGATGATGTTGGTTCCTTAGCCTGCAATTCAACCAAACTTAAATGTTAGAATATATCACATCAAAATAACACATTCTAGAATATAGTTATTGAAAGGAGATTATTAATGAACATTTAAATCCATACAATAAAATTATATAACAACTTACCTCGAACATTTTTTTTATAACAATGGTTTTATCAGACACAGTAACCATGTAGACTATAGACTTCAAAGTGAGTTAATGTGGTTTACTTACATTAGCTCACCATGAACTAAGGTCTAAAGAAAATCAATTCAACTTAACTTATTTGCTGATGAACTATGAAAATTTAACTTAACTGGATTCAGTACAATTTGGTGGATTGACTTACCAAATTTTAAAATAAATAAAAATAAAAAATAATAATATTTTTTAAAAATAAATAAAACATTAGAACATTCATTAATTTAAATGATTTAAATAAACAAATAATAGATAAAATTATAATATTTAAATATAAAGTCATTTGTAATTTAAATGACAAATAAAAAATATAATACATTTTAAATAAGATGATCTAAATAACAATATTTAATCATATAATATTATCATTTAAGTAAAATAAACAAATAATCTAAGTCGTTATATATCAATATAATAATAATACAAGTATTTCTTTTTTAATTTTAGGGTTTAGGGTTTAAATGATTAATCTGAATTATTTTTAAACATATGATAAGTCAGATTGAGTTTCTGATTCGAATTCACGTTGACATTTCTAGTAAAGTGCACAGGGAGTAGTCCCATGAACCATAAAAAAGATGTATAATGGACAGATGCGATTATTCAGAACTATGTGAGTTTGTGATGAGCTGTTTATGAAAGTAAAATATATATGAGTACACAATCATTTCTTCCGCATATATACCTTTTTGAGAGATTAACTACTTAATTTATATACAAAGTTTAATTCGTCAAAACCATTTACACCAATGGATCTTAAGAGTCTTGTCCAAGTAATCAAGAACAGTTGCGGGAATGATTCCCCTGATACCACCACCGTCTATGCTGAGAACGGATAGGTGATCTCCATAGGACGGAGGTGGTAACGGTGTACTGAATCCAGCCATCAGTTGGCTAGCAAACACCAAACCAAACAAGAGAAATGGAGCCGTTAAGAGAGAATAGAAGTTCGAGAGTTGAGGTGTAAAATGGAGAATGAACACCTTGAGGATTCCCCTCAAATGTGAACGGTATTTATAGACTTTTTTGTGACCATGCAAGTAGAAATATTAGAAGTATAGTCCCAAATTTTATTATAATATAACATTTATTTCTGACATGCACTATGTGAAATGCGTTTAATGTTTTTGGTTTACACAATGTGAAGTTGATCATAATTAGGACCACTTAAAAAGCAGAATTATATAATTATATAATTCAAGTTTTCCCATTTTTAGTAGAAGTTTTGCTTCTCCAAAAATTATAATTATATAATTTAAGAGTTTATATAATTATATAAAGATTATTATATTACCAACAAGCTAGAAATCACATTAGTTATAGCTTTTAAAGTAATTACTAATAATTTTGATTATTGAAATATGATTTATTGGTTTCTAGGAAGCATTTCAAGTCCTAACTCTTAGTCATGAGAAATGAGGGTTGTTAATATGGATCACAGATTGACAATTAAGATTAGAAATTATTTAGTGATCATCTTATCATTTAAAAAAATATATATATTTAATTTTTAACCTTGACTATTTAAATATGATTTAATGATGTATATTTTTTATTTTTTATTTTTTTATAATAACTAATTCTTACTTGATACACACCTTATATATAGGAAATGTATAAAGTAATAACATACACTTGGATATTTTGAGTAGTAAAAAACTTAAATTTAGAAAATATAATAATTATGAATGATAAGATTAAAATTCATTTATTAGTCATATAGTCAATTTAAAAAATCTACATTTATACTAACTATTTAAAAGCAATTTAATGACATATATTTCAAGAGTTCTCAATTAATACATGCAATCATTATACACAGGAGACGTAACAAGTGAAATTGTTGATTATTCTAAGAAATAAGAATTATAAATCATGATCATGCAATCATGGATAATCAAAATTAAAAATTAATTAGTGATCACATAATTATTTAAACAATCAGATGTATTTATCTTTTAATTTTAACTGTTTAAATATAAATTAAGTTTCTTATTTTCATGATAATCAAAAGATCTCACTTAATACAAACCTTACATATTGGAGATGTATTAAGTGAGAATTTTGGATTATTGAACACTTAATTTTATTTAGACAAATAAAAAATAAAAAATAAAATGAATAAAATAACAATAAAAAATCAAACCAAACAATAAATTAATCATGAATAAGAGTTGAACCACATATGGACAACCAATTATATATTTAATTCTGCATGCAGACAATTAAGCAATTATATATTATAGTTGAATACTCGTGAGTTAAATTTATTAATTATATTTGTAATCCTATAAATGCATGTTTTGGTTTAAATTAATTTTTTAGAACATTTTAGGAAACAAGTAACTGTTTCTCTAAATTTAAGTTAGTAATATTTACTGGATTATTAGCAGCCATAGCACCATCAACCAAATCAAACTCAACAACGTCATTCTCAAATTTGTGGGATGGTAGATAAGTCGGTGCAGCCAAAGTCCCGAGGCATAATATATCTGAGAGTTTGGCATTCAATTAAGTTTCGTTACGAGCTGCATCATCAAAGTAGCAAAAACAATATTCAATAGTTAGCCTTAAAAACAGGTTATTAATATAAAAATATTATGAAATAACTTATCAAGAATATTATGAAAGAAATTTGCAAGAAATTATGAAACTCAAATTAAGGTTCAATATATACAATTTCTACCATGCTAATATAACCGGCATGATTTTCCTCTCGTCGAAAGTTGGTATTACCACGTTTGTCAATGTTTCATTTAGTCGTGTGTCTTTCAATATCTTACGAGCTATATTTCGAAAGGCCCTCCCATTATACTTGGGACATTTTATAGGGTCAATCAAAGATCTGCATTTTGTTTCATCACAATAATCAGAACGTTGTTTCATCAAATTAAAGGTAAAAGTAACTCAACTGGTTCAATTAAATTTTCCCCAACTCTACTTTTAAATTTAGAAATTTACTATGGTGATGCAACATGTCTCAAAATAAATTTTAAGAGTAAGTTGAATCAAGTTAACACAGATTTGATTCGGAGCCATATTAACAAGTTGAAGGGGTGTATAACCTTGAGAATTCTTCTCATATTAACAAGGAGCCATATTAGCAGAATTCTGATGTCCTTTCTGTAGAAAAGTGGAAAAAACAAACACTGATGCACTCTCTATTTTGGTGCCGTGAGGTAGTTGGTATGTGGAAGAAATGCTATGAGCAGATTAATGTTAAAACAGTGTTACAAGCATCAGTCAATATGCATTATAGGCAGCATCTAATTCCCTCGCACGATAAAGAGGTAAAGTGGAGATGGAAGTATGTTTGGTGTGCTGTTAACGTGGTTTTTGTGGAATAACAGGAATAATGCTATTTTTTGGAGGAAAAGGATTTCTAAAATAGGATGTTATGCAGAACACACATGGTCCTGGATGAGGAGGTTTGATAAAAAATTTGGCTATTCATTTGTCAAATAGTGCAATAATTGGGGAGCATGCTTTCTGGGATAAAGAGAAATAGTAAAGAAGGAAGCACAGAAAGGAAAATCTTTCATGTTTGATACATGATGTGGAACCACTTCATAATAGACAGGGACATGCAGAATGAAAAGGAGACAAGTAGTTGTATTTTTGGGGAATTTTAAATGTGTATGGGATATGATTATGATGAGGATAGGGGGATGGCTTTGTTTGGTGAAATCTAACGGTGTACGTAACTTGGCAAAATGATTAATGGAGTAGTCATCAGGTCTATATTGGTGGTTATAACTTATTTTTGGATTTGTATCCATAAATAATTAAAGGAACGTGTGGTGTTTATGTTTAGGAGTATCTATTATGTAAATATGATAGGTATAATTCACTCACGAACGTCATGAAATCAAATGTTCGGGTTAGTTGGTGCACGTGTCTTAATATATTACATGAAAAATGGAATTTATAAGAGTGAGAGCTTCGTTTTTTTTTTTTAATAAAATATTTTTTTAGTTTTTATATTTTTATTGATTTTTATTTTTAGTTTTTAAACTTTTACATTAAATATTTTAATTTTTTTAACTTTATAAAATACGTGTTCTTAATATTTAAACTTTATAA
>JAMLFT010001083.1:0-33517 GCA_026544285.1 Pachyrhizus erosus | reverse complement strand
TTTTAAAAATTTTAATTTTAAGAAAAAAAGAGTTAATAGTCACTTTATTTTTTATTAAATTCAATTGAAGTTTCTATATTTTTATATTAATGAATTTAGGTTTTAAATTTTAAAAAATATCTGAATTTAGTTTAATTTATATTAAAAAAAATACTAAATTCATTATTTTTTAAATTTGAAGAGTAAATTTATTGATATAAAAATACAAGTATCTCCATCATATTTAACGAAAAGTATAAAATCTAAAACACATTTTTTCTTTTATTTTCCTATCAAATAATTTAAGCACACGCGTAGCATCAGAATGTATATATTGTTGTTTGAGATATTTAAATGCAAGAAACTTTAGGGTTTGTTTTTTTCTTTTTAAATTTTTTGACATAATTATAAAAAATATTTAATAGTTTAATAAGTATATTTGAAGAAGGTCTAATTAAAAAACAGTTTTTAATGAGTTTATTTTGCATTTTGGAATTTTAATTTTAATATGAATTAATTTAAGCACACATGCATAATATTATAGTATATTTTTATTATGAAATATTTATTTACTTTATTCATGATTAGTCTACATTAGAAAACTTAAATGAATATCATAATGAGACTTTTTTTCAATCATATTTTTTATTTATAAAATTTAAATTTAAAATCCCAATAAAAGAATCTAAACTCAATTTCATTATATTAACATAATGTTAGTACATTTATCATAAAAAAAATGCTAAAGACGCTCTAGTTGATATTTTTTAAAACATGATATTTGTAATCAATTAGAATTTATTAAAAAATTATGAATTTTGAACCTTCATTTTTTATTTAATGACTCTTTTTAATTTAAAAATAACATCCATCAAAATTAATAAATTTTAATGAATTTTAGTCAATTATAAATAGAATTTTAGAAAAAGGATATTTAAAAAAGTGTTGATAAGATCTTTCTTATCATAATATGGTAAGACTTTTCAATAGAAAAGATATTATGATTTAATTTTTATCCTTTTTATATGTTTGAAATAATTGTATAAAATATTTAAGAGTTTAATAGTTATATATTATCATTATAAAAAATTCTACAAAATTATCTTTAATATAATTTTAAGATAATTATTATAAAATTTAATAAATATATTATATTATTTATTCAATATTAATAGAATTTAATTAAAATATAGTATTATAAAAATTTGTTATATTATCATCTAACTACATAGATATCATAATAATATGTATGGTAGGTTTATTAATTTTTATAATAATTATAGAAATATTATATAAAAATAATTTGTGATTATAGAATGAATATTTTTATATGAAGTGATAATGAAAATTAAACTTCAATTTTAATTTGTAAGAGATAAATGTTGAGAAAAAAAATCTAGGATTTTAAAAGTTTAGGGTGCAGTTATTTTTCAATTGTAATATATTAAATTCTGAAAATGTTATTTAACGTTAAACTCACAATTTCAATTTTTATAAATAATTAGTTTGATTAGTTTTTCTTTTTTATAATTTAATATTTAATATTTTTTGTCTTAAAATATTATATCGTTAACATTACAATAAAAAAATGATAATTATCATATATTTGTATTTTTTTTATAATTTAAGGACAATTATTTGATTTTTTATTTATGAATTTAAGTCTTGTTATGTTATTTCTTTAAAAAAATTATATAAAATTTAGTTTAGTTTAGTTAGTAGTTAGTAGTTTTTAAGTTATACATCTTTTATGTTTGGTATTGGATTATTTTGTGATTTTAAGAACTAAGTTGAAACATTAAATTAAATTATTTTGTGATTTTAAAAACTAAGTTGAAACATTAAATTAAACTATGGAGATGTTACATGATAGAAAATGTAATGAAGTTAAATTGCAACGATCTATTTCAATTGACTTAAATTTGATTTTTTTATTTATTATTGTTTTTGAACTTTTTAAAACCAATTATTTACTCTTTTTTTTTTATCTTTTATGTAATTTTCTTTTAATTTAGTATTTAAAATTTTAATACTCGTAATCCATAATTTATATTTTTAATTACTTAATTATTGTATAAGTTTATGAAGAAACAATTTTATTATCTGTACCATTTGATATATATACCAAAATTATAACAAGAGATTAGAAAACGATTTTTTTAGGAATGAAAAGTAAATTTTTTTTTACAGGAATTAAAAAAATAGAAAAAAATTAAGACTTAAAAAATATTGAAATTAAAAATAAAAAAAATGTATAAAAGCTAAAAAAAAATTATAAAAACAAAAAATAAGAAAATTACATAAACTAAAAAAATAACATATTTATGAAAAAATTAAATCTTGAATATAATATATAATTTAATTAAAAATTATTAATTACGTATTTTAATTTTTATATTTTTGTTTTTGTTTAAGACTACAATATGCATTATTTCTTTTATTTTTTAACACGCATACATTAGACATTTTCAACATCATCGCACAAACATAAAATAACAAATTAATCACTTATTCTCTCTCTGTCTCTTTCTCTCACTCAACGCTCACACTGATTTATTTTTTTTACATTCTCTCTCGTTTCTTTTATATCATAGTGGTGGAAATAATGTTAGGTTATTTATCGCTTACAACCTAGTCTACATAAGGTCTGATTTAATTTATTATATTTTTAAAATGTCAAATAGATACTTTTGAAAAGGCTAAAAAATACATCCCTAGAACACACTCATAGGCATTGTGTATTTCTTTACTTAGTTTTTTTTATAAAGTTTAAATACGTAGTGTTTGACTTTATAATCTTGAAAAAATAGAATTATATTATTATTAAAATTATATTAATTTTTAATTAAAATTATATATTACATTTCAAACTTTTTTTTTTAAAATATTGTACTTTTTTAGTCTATATAATTGTTTTCATTTTTCCATTCCTATATATTTTTTGTTTTTAGTTTATATAAAATTATTTTTTTTCAGTTCTGTATTTCTTTCATTGTTAGTTTTTGTAATTTTGTCTTTATTTTTTGTTTTTATTTATTTTTAATCTTGATAGATTCTTTTTTTAGTCTATCTACAGTAATACTAATGCGGCATTGTTGACATTATTTTTATTAACGTGATACGCACTGAAATCAATAATTTAATATTTTTAACAAATTTTATGACAGTAATTAAAAATAAAATATTTAAAATTTGCAAAGATAATTTTGAAAAAATAAAGCTATAAAAAATAATAATAAAAAATAAAAAACATTATATTAAAAATAAAAAAAATAATTAACCTTAATAATTTATTAGCAATTATATTCATATTATTACACAATCAATTACACACTACATCGGGGTTGTGATTTTATAACGGTTTTATACACGTTTGGCTTAAGTTGTTTTTTCAAAATTTTACGCAGTCTGTTTGAGAAATGTCACTTTTTGGTCTCGAGGCATTTCTCCCCGTAACGATAACGATATTTTTCTCGTCTTTTGGTGAACGCGGATTTTCACCGCAATTTTACTTAAATTTAAAACAAGTATTTATAATTTTTTTTTAAATAATTAATTATTTAAAAAATAGATAGGATTTATTTTTAAAAAAGTAAAAATATTTATTTTAAAAATAAAATTTTTAAATAAATATATTAATTTTTTTATTAAAAATATTTATTTTAAAAAATAAGCACAAATAAATCCACCCATTAACTATAATTTTACGCGCCGCATGGTATGTGTATTTTTATTCTGTTTACAAAAGTTTGTCTAAATTGCTAAGAATAATAATACTTCTATTTTATCTTCGTTGAATATGATGAAAAACTTTTTTCTCTTTTCCAATCCCCTAATCCCTTCTGAACAGTACACTAATTTAAATAACACGGGTTGCCGAAGATTGTTATGTAAAAAATTAAAATTAAAATTAAAATATTATTGTGCTTAAAAATTAAAAAAAAATATATGGGTGTATTTTTTTATTTTTAAATATTATTTTTTCTTCAATAATATGTGCTTTAATTATTATTTTTAAAAACGTTTGAAAAGTAATTATTTTTTTGAAATAATACCATTCAAACATTGTTCTTTTAAGATTTCATATCCTACCATATTAGACTTATTAGTTGTTTGAAATTTTGATATTAAATTATTCTCTTAAAATCTCGAATATTTAGATTATCATGTTTGTTCTTTACATTTTTTGTCACCAAATAGTTTTCAAATTTTCATTTTTTATTAAATTATGACTTGCTTGAAATTAGTACCCCATAAACTTATTTAAAGTCCGCTTTGAAGAGTTAATTTACAATCTATTTAATTTTATTTTATGTTGCATATAAACATTTTTGTAAGTGTTTGGGAGAATTTACTAAAACAAATTATTATATCCATAAATAATTTTTAACTTATTTCAATAAACTCAATACTTGGCTTTTAAAAATAACTTACAACTCATATGAAAATCAGTTTAATTTGATTTTCTCTTCAATTATAAAAACAATTTATATAAAGCACTACCATAATAAATATTTATTTAATAAAGATTTAATTAAGTTATTAATTTGTCTAAACACATAAACTTATAAAAATAACTTATAGCTCCAATAAGTATTTTAAACTTATTTCAACACGCTTTTTTCTTATTATATATGTACAACTAACCAATATAAGTTTTTTTCTAACTTTATTTAGGGTTTGTGTGTTCTGCACACAAAAACAATTTCTCTGACTGTGCCACTCATTATAATATAAAATATTATTTTTATATCAAGGATATATTCAGACACATTTTAAATAGTATATTCAATGATATAATATTGATTGCATCAAAATTAATTTTACTAAATTTTAAAACAAATATATCCTTAAAATTTTTATGGTGATATTTATAACATAATTTAGTATGTAATAAGAATTTATTAAATAATCATTAGATTAGCTCGTTATTCAAACGAACACTGAGTCTTAAAGATGTAGAAGACACCTTAAAAGACTCGTGCATATCTTGATAAAAGAGGAACTAGAGACGAAAATAAGTTTAACATACTTATTCAGTATCAGATTAACCTTTTGAAGATTGTTCAATGAAAAAAAAAAAACTTTAAAAGAATTAACATTGAATCAATAACTAAATATATACGAAGCGATAGACTTAATCCAACTGAATACTGGTCTTCGTTGATGACAAATACTGGCAATGTGGAAGACGCATGCATGCCCAATAAAAGCAGTAAGCTCAAGTTATCCTTTGGACAAAGAGTTCACACATTGCTTTGTTTATTACGCGTACGAAGTTTAACCAGAAGGGCTGTGCTTTGTATAGGGTAAAATTTAAGTGACACATTGAGTAGATATAGTACCTCATTGGAGCTTATAAAACCTAGGCATTTGTGTTGTAAGAATGAATTGATATTATAATTTATTTTAAATTTATAAAAAATGTTAATTGTTGATTTCATTTTGTGATGGATTAGAATGGACGGAGGAGGTTGATAAAAAAAATGATAGATATAATATGTGACATGATAGAAAAAAATAAAGAGATAGAGAATAAATATTATGAAAATAAATTATAAGAGGACGAATTTTGTAAATTTGTTATTAAACTTTTTTTATCATATTGTTCACATGTTAACATAAAATGTATCTAATTTATTATTGACTAAAAATAGTGATATTGGGAGTTTCATAAATTATTTTTATAAGAAATTTTATGTGAATTAGGCCAAAAGTTTAAGATTACATTTGGACTTTTTAACTTACATTTGTTCAATAAATTTAATTTAGTCATATATTTAGTCTGAAACTAAGTTTCAATTAAAAAAATATTAAGGTTACTTTTACAAATTTATTTGTAAAATAAGTATATGTTTGAATTAAGATCTACGTATTCAAATTTTATAAAAATATATTAAGTCTTATTTTTTTAAAATTAGATTTTTAAACAAAATTTTATTCTTAAACATCCTTTAAAAAATAATCAAATGTGATTTTAAATGAATTTTACTTTCAAATATACTTTTGAAACATTCTTATTGAAAATTCAAGCATATCTTAAAATTTATCTAACCTTAAGTCAGAAGTACTAATAATATTTTTTTATCGATTAAAAATTATTAATTTTGATAGTTTTTATTTTTAAATTATAAAAACAATTATTAAAAGAAAGTAAGATTTATCAAAGTTAATAAATTTTAATAAATTTTTATCAATAAAAAAATGTTAGAAAGAGAATATGAGTTAATAATTTGTAATCTTAATCTAAACTTTAATCTCACAAATTTTGATCTAAACACGAGACTTTGTAATTTTTTCCATTTAAGAAAGTGTGCTTTGTGGGGTTAGCTTTCTTTTTTGCTACATTCCTATCAAGTCAGTTAATGCTTGCTCTTAAAAACACGTAATGCTGTAAAACAAGAAACACAATATAATTTAGCCTCAGTCCATTAATAATCTGATAGCAACTTGAGTCAATATATAAACCAAACACAGCATAGCCATTGAAGCAATGAACTGCATCATACCACACTTCAGGTACTATAGAGAGAGTGATGGCAAGGGAAGGACAAGGGTTATTTTTGAACAAAGAGCCAAACCCTACTTTCATGAAGATCTACCTATAATGAGAACTTGGAAATATTATATACATTATACACCTTCCAACTTCCAAGAACGAATTTGATACATATCCTTTTCACTCTTTTAGAAACTAGTACACTAGAGGAAGGTGCCATAGGATATGGATTATTTTGTTCATTTTCTTTGAGTTTCAATAGTACCCTTTTTAGGGGATTCCTGATTTCGTTCCATGCATCACTGTATTTTTCTTAGTTTACTGCGACATTCGTGATAACAAAGACCGAAAGGTAGTAGGGTAGAAAAAATAAAAGGGATGAAAAGCAGACACCAAGTTGTCTCTGAGCTCTATCAATCACTGTCCACATTAAAATAAGAAAAAGAGAGGAACAAGAAGTCAAGAATGAGAAAAAGAGATAAAAGAAGGCACACCCTTGATAAGTCGAGAGAGTAAGAATCTAAGGTGATCGTGACAGGACATGCAAGCTTGGATATTGACATTTCAAGAGGGGTGGGGGGGTGATGAGAGAGAGAGGATTGAATTTGAGTTGTTGAAGGGGCAGTTTTTGCATCTAAGGAAGGGAGCATAATGAGGAGAGAGAGTGTGGTGTAGAAAGACACAAGGTTGTAGACTAAATTGTTTTGTTTGGTGCATGACATGAAAGGCATTTTAATTTGAAAGTGAAGATAGATAGATAGATATAGATGGGCAAACATGCTGTGGTGAGTGCTGACAGCAGTGGCAGAGGCACAAGTGCACAGGGCCACAACACAACACCTTACAATATTACAGCTAGTGATCTTTCTCAGTCCAGTCGGGTAGCCATCACAGCAGGGGACAGTGATCTCAAAATCTAACTTTGTTTTATGCTTGGATCTCCTCCTAAGCTAGCTAGCTTCTGCCGTGAATGAATCATGGTGGATTTCCTGATCTCACGTGATTCTCATTACTCCTTGCTTTTCCTTCATTGGATATTTTCTCTGACCACATTCATGCAGATGGTCCACCAACATTTTATGACACGATTCATACATAACTATGTTTTCTTAGATATTTAGTTACAAATTCAATTTTTAGGTTTATATATATAGAAGAATAACATTCATTGAGAGGGACCAAACCTTTTAATGAATTTTCACACCTCAAAGGTTTAATCTCTATGATGATACTGTCAACACCCAAAAAATTCATGAGATGGGCCTCCAGTATATAATCTTATATACAATTTATAATTATAAGAAAAACATTGTTAAATATATTTTTTATTATTAAAATTAAAAAATGTGGATCTTCTTATTTAATAAATGTAAAAATGATTTTGTTTTTTTCAAGAAAATTTAATTAATGATAGAAAATATGTTAAATAATATGTTACTAATACTCCTTTAATTACATAGCTATATTTTAAAAAAAATGTTTTCTTAAATTAAAGTTATTCTTTTGATTTTTGGATATATTTTCTAGATTATTTATATAAAGGACAAAAAATAAATGAAAGATAAAATTAAAGCAATTGTATAAAACATTACATATATGATGCTAATTTTTTTCATGTTCAAACAATGAAATTAAAAATAACATAACGGCTGTATATGTCTCATCTTTCTTGTGCTATTAAAATCCAAAAATGTCTCATCTTTGATTCAAATCAAAAGTAGAATTTCGTCCAGGATGTAGTTTCGTTATGATCTTTAATATGCAGTGTGTAATTTGGTTTCACATTTCTTTGGCTAGACGTGTGTCGAGTGAAAAACAACTAGTTATAACTAGTTATTGCGTATACCATATTTTTGTTTTTAAATGTGAAAATGAGTAGAAGTCGTGCATACTTAACACACTTTTAGACACGCACACTGTAGAAAATTACAGACATACGTAGTTGATGCATTCAACCATAATTATACGCGTAAAAATCTAAAAAAAATCTTGATATTGAAATATTGAGTACCATAAATATTCTTTTTTGCTGTTATTTTAACTATAGAGAATTGAAGAATCACCAGTTCATGCTTTTAAGTTATAATCTAGATTAATGAACTAATCCATAACACATTAGTTAATTTAAATTTATTTACAATTGAGTAAA
Source organism: Pachyrhizus erosus (assembly GCA_026544285.1). NCBI lineage: Eukaryota > Viridiplantae > Streptophyta > Magnoliopsida > Fabales > Fabaceae > Pachyrhizus > Pachyrhizus erosus. The sequence continues at coordinate 24,890 of JAMLFT010001083.1, read as the reverse complement.
TACGTGTACTATACATCATTATTTTAAAAAATTTAAATAAAATTAAAAAAGTTTTTGAGAAAGAGAAAGACTTAAAATGGACTTTTGTTTTGTCAGTGCTGTTCATTTCCACTATTAAAATTCAAGATCAATGTGAACAAATATACGTCCTTCGAGCTCATTGTTAATGACACCTGAATTTCCGTATGCGTGGTTGGTTCAACTGTTCAGTGCATCTGAACAATGCTTGTCTCTTTTGTCTTCCTAGTTAGTTCCACGTCTTTTTCTTCTATAATGTCAGTGACTTATTAATTCAGTGTTTAACAGAAGGTGTGCCAGAGGAGACACAAAAGTTTGGTTGTTGTAATTATGTCATAAGATTATATTACATGATCAACGATTTTTTGCAATTGTTTATCAATTTCAATTTAACATAGCAATCATTGACATAAACGTATAATACAGCTGAAGAGTTTGGACTAGTGACAAGAATGTTGCCATTATGGTTTGGTGAAAAAAAAGAGCTCATGACTCATAAAAATCAGTGAAACCATTCTAAACAGGCGTTTTTGGATTTAATTCCGACAATGTTGGTAAAATTTTTCAGAATTTACTCTTCATTTATACTCTAGTTTTCTATATACCGGGTTTATTTTTGTGTTTAATTTTTTTTTTCTAGCCAAGAAGGCAAGAACTACTTTGAGACCACAGTGAAGGGTTGGTGAGGACCCTAGATGTCCCCTAATAAGGTCAAAGGAAGAGGGTAGTATGCATTTATATATAGTGATTGAATTTGGCTACTCTTATCAACAAGATACCAATAGGCAACTTATTTACTCAATCTTTTAATTTGGATGTGTGATAATAGACTAATTCCATGATCGTAGTAATAATTTATGTAAGATAATCATACTTGTTTGTTGAGCTCATTAATTTCATTTCTTGTTTTCGAAAGCCGTTTATGAATATGAACTACATATATATTTTTAAGGAAAATGGATTATAACTTCTAAATCCCCAACATTTTAATTTTCTCGTAATTTTATTTTATTGCAGTTCTGCCTGATATATATAGTAAGCACTCATATACAAAAACTATGTTATTAATATCATTTTCTATACATGCTAAAAAAAGTGGGGGGAAAAGAAGTTAACGAAAGTGAAAAGGGTAAAGAACAGAAGTGAATTTATTGAATTGTGATGGGTAGAAGCAGAAAGCAAGGGGAAGTCCTTAACAGAAAGGTTGTGGCCATCCATGTAACACGCTAGAAAAGGAGGGGGGATACCAATGACTTTGGTGTATGTGTGTAAGCATACATATACTAGCGAACCAGAATCGTGTCGTGGTAATATTAAAGTAGGATTAGAGTTGAAAAATAGAAGTTGTGACATTTATTGATGGAAGCAAGAAGAATTGCACTTATGTAGTGACAAGTGTTTGATTCAATAAATAGTATTAGAGCCAATTAAGGTTGGCCAAATGCTAGAAGTACTTTAACTGAGAAAGATGGTTGGTTGTTTTTATGGCTGTTTGTGGTTTCAGAGAAAAATTATTCCATTTAATTATTATGATTTTGTTTCTTAATTATTTAATCAGTTTGATTTTAAAATGAAAGTCAATTTCATCCAATTTATTTTTATTTGAATTGGATTGATTTTGACTGTTGAAAAGGAATATACAAATATAAAATTAATAAATGATCCAATACATAAATTAACCAATATTTTAGTCTATAAATGTAAAAGATAAATATTTATTTAATATAACTAAATTTTAAAATAAATAATTTTAAATATATAAATTATATTATAAATAAAGAATTGGGTGGTTTGCTCGTTGGGTGTTATAAGTTAAGAATTGTAAAGCTAACTTCTACGTGCCTTGTGTTAAGTTAGTTATCTTTAATATAATGAAATGATTTGCTTGCAAAAAAAAAAGTAATTGGTTTACTTAAAAAATAATTAAATAAAATTTAAAAAAAAATTGAATATATAAATTGTATTTTATTATGATAAACACTTTACATTATGATAAAAATATTATTTTTAACTATTGCAATTTTTTATTTAAAGAAATAGTAAAATTTAATTTAAAATAAAATATAAAGAATATATTGAAAGAGAAAAGAGATTAAGAAAAATTATAAAAATGCTCCCATTAAATGACACTACGACAACAATATGAGTTATTAGAGACTGACTTGCTATTGCTAGTTCTTTTATGAATGCCAACAATTTGAGATTAACCTATATCGATATGAGATATTTGGCCTAAAAGAGTGAATACTATTCAAGCTACATGGATATATTGTGAATAAACAAAAATAATTTAAGAATCAAGGATGTCATGGAGCACTATGGTACATCTCAACTTTACTATATATCTCGGCACGCCTCGGTCTAATGAGCCTTGGTACAACTCGGTTTGATTAATATATCTTGCTATATTTTTGGCTTGATAAACCTTGGTACACCTTAGCCTGTATGGTCTACCAATAGGCAAACAACTAGGAAAATGTTGTCGATCTGATCTCGACATACTGGGCTAACCAAAAAATATTATTAACATTTGATTAGCGTAATTCTATGTTATTACTCCTTAATGAAATTAATTAACAACCTTGTATTCCTAAAAAGCCTATTAAGATAATATATAAATAGGAAGATTTTCAAGAATAGAGGTGCTGTTCATTTTTTATCTAATTATTATGTGATGATAATTATTGAATTTTATCAAGCATATGATAAGGATAACATGTGATGATGTTAAGTGTAAATAAAACTCATTTGTGATTAATTGAGTGAAACACTTAATTCCTTTTAGAGTGCCAGGAAGACATAAAGTGCAAGTGATTGAATTAAAATTTTGTGTTGATTTGTTGTACTCTAATACCTTTTATCACATTGATAAACCTAAATAATGCATTTATTTTCATTAAATTATTGGTAGATCATTGTACGAAAATGTTAATTAATGGTTTAGAAAACTCAATGATTTTTTTAGGACAAAACTTAAATACAATATTTTAAATGTTTTGTTTGTGTTGTTCTCCAATGAGAATTGATGTTTTATCTCAATAATTCACATAATAAAAATTTGTATTAAAGAATTATGCAACTTACCAAGATGATCTGTCAATCTATGTCAAACCAATAATCTGTTCAATTTATTGTTTTCCTTAACCCTACAACTACACATGAGGTAATTAGTGACATTAATGAAATATCTCTAATAAGTCCTTTTCCATCTTTAGCAAGGTAGTCACGCTTCCCATAATAGGAGCTCATGCTATTTGGATCAAATGTTATGCATCCCATCATACAAAGCACATAACATATAAATAAAAATAAGTTAGAAAAAAAGTGAAATGATTTAATCACTAAATTAATGGTAAAAAAATACAATATCAGAAATCAAACAAATAGAATAGTTATTATTAATGATTGTATAAATTATGCTTTGCAAAAGGATTTTATGGTATCTTCTAAGTTATACTAGCACATGCATATCAGTCCATTTCTTTACGTTCACCGTAACCATTTATCTCTAGCAAATAATTAGGAGTTCATTTTTTTTCATCAAGTACACCATATCATAATATTTTTAAGGGATTTATACCACATCAAGTTGTCCTTAGGAATATTCTTAACTAATCTGATGATGCCTAACAATTCTCAAGGTTATCAAGTCAATTATGTTAGTTTCCCAACTAAGGATATCTATCCTTACTAATAAGATTTTATAATTCAAATACATCTATACCTTAGACTTCTCAAGAGTTCCTATCTACATTTTGTGGAGGTACCAATATTGTCATTTTTTATGATTCAATCCACTTTTATTTTTAGTATAATTTTAAAAATGGATAATTACACTAGTTTTGATGTTAATGTTAATTTCACATATATCTTGAAATGTTAAAATGAGTTAAACATTCTGAGTTAACCTGTTTAATTCATCAAAATAAGTTGGATATGATTACTTAATTTAACCCTATAACTGCACATCCCACTAACATGATGAGCCAAATGACAAATTGAGTTGAGTTGACTTATTGGATTGACTTTTCCTTTCTTGAATTAGGTAAGATTTTTCTTAGATAATGTGTTTATACATGAGGTTTTATGACTTAATTTTTAAGATTTTAATTTTATGAAATTAAGTTTAAATTAAATTATTTTTTTAGTTTTTTTTCTTATTTTTAAAGTACATTTGTTGTAAAATTTAGTATAAAATTCTTAATTTGCATAAAAATATTATATAGTAATTATTTTTGCTAAAATCACGTTTCAACACTTTTTTTGTTTGAAGCATTCATTAAACAAATTTATTACCATATGTAAAAAGATTCAAACACGGTTTTAATCCCAAACGTTGAAACATATATTTGGACTAAACATATTGTATTTGCTATGAATCATAGATTAAAAATATTTTTCCCTATAAGTCTTCTCTTTATCCAACAATCATCAAATTTTTATAAAACCAAAATAATACAGAATAAAAATATAATTAGAATGAAATATGTTTTTAATATTTGTAAATATGATTCAATTTAATTTTCTTATTTGAAATTATTTTTGTTGATTTTAATTTTTAAAAATTTTATTTTTAAATAATCTTTATTATTATGTATCATACATGTAGACACATATGTCACCCTTATTAAAGTGGTCATTATCATAACATGCTTAAATATATATCGTGTAACAATTGGATTGTAATAAAAATTATATTTTAAAGTTTTTTTATGAAAATCAAAATAAATGAAAATTAGGTGATTAAAACAAAATTTAACTATATTTATATAGAATAACACATATTTAAGTCTTTTAAAAAATATCATTGATATAGTTTGAATGTAAAAATAACAAAAGTATGGATAATGTTCTATTAAGAATGGGAGTCAAGACAATTTATATAAGTGATATAAAATTAGGGGATTGATGTACTTTTTTTTTATTTAAATAGGATATAAGTATAACTTTTATAATTTTTAGGACATTTTAAAAACTAAATGTCTCACATTGTTTAGTCTTGCATTTTTTATAATGTTCAAATATTAACTTAATTTAAAAGTTTTCAAAGTGACTAATAAAAGATATGAGCTCACGTCATGAGATGGGTCTTGTGGATTTGATGCAGTGTAGATTTGTTGATTTACATCCTCCGCATGTAATAACAAGCTTCAAAGAACTTTTGTTTTAGATTTCAATAATTTTTTTGGCAATTAAATTTAAATAATGAGTTGAAGCTTATCCAAAATCAAACAAACACACACACATAAATATATCTATATATGCAACTAGTTTTTGAGAACTATTCCCTTCTTTTATGACTCGCCCCCTTCTCCCCTAAAATTCTTGGATTCATAATTTGACTTACTAGTTATGATTATGGGTAAAAAATAGGTTTGACACAGCTCGTTTAACAAACTCTATTAGATAGGTTGAGTTGAAAGTTTTTAATCTACTGTTTTATTTGGCCCACCAAAAATTGGACTCCCAATGACTAGGGCCAACATTTTTATTAAATTAGGTAAAAAAAAAATATATATAATATAATGTATTTTTCTATTTTTTAGGTATAAAAGTAGTATTATCTATTAGATATGATATTTTAAGTTTAGAAATATCAATAAAGATAAATGTGTCTCAGACAATTTTTATTATTATTTCTACTATTGAAGCAAGTAGTTAAAGAAATTAACTGTAATAATACACTAAAAATATGAGATGGTCGAGTGAAAAAATAATAATTAAAAAAAATTAAAATTATCTTCTTTAAGAATATTTTTTACTTTTATAATATTTTACTATTTCCTATTCTTTAAAATTTTTTTATAGATCGATGAAACTTGTTTCACCATCCCTAATGTACCTTAGTTTACATTGTTTAAATGATATATAATAATAAGATTAAATTACTCATTTGATTCTTATAACTATACAACCTTTATCTTTTAGTTATTATATTTAAATATTATCATTTTCAGTCTTTATACATATTACTTTTAATCCTTTTTAAGTCTTTATTTATTTAAATAATAAGAATTAAAAGAAACTAAAAATAATTTGTATAAAGGTTAAAATGGTATATATAAGAACTAAAACGAATTATTACTAAGTATATAAATTAAAAAGTATAATTTATGCGATTTTAGAGACTAAATAGGTAATTAAGCTTAATAATAACAATATTACTATTAATAATAAAACACTTAAAAAATAAAGAGTAATGCTCTTTTTATTCTATAAGTTTCTAACAATTTCTTTGACAAGTGAAAAATAGGAAGAGCATGGAAAAATATATTATAAAATGTAAGATTTGATGATAAGAGTTAAAGAAAAAATTATACAAAGCATTATTAGAATAGCCCAAATACAAATAATATATTATTGAAAATAATTAGCCTTTTCTTGTAGTTGGGTACTAAGAGATTCTTGTTTATAACAGTCGAACGAATCATTTCCTTAGTCTGTGCGCAAGCAGAGAGCCTTACCTTCTCAGCACTTTTTCCTCTTAAATTGGGACACAGCCTTTGATTGGGTTCAAACACAAATCATTCTCCTTTGAAAATTTGTCTCCACGAAGCATTCCATGCAAATTTGCGTGAAGCATTTTTCATCTACATGACTACATAGACAAAGAACCTCGACCACTCGCTTGATAGCAACTACCACCATGGCTTAGTACATTGCATGCCCGTTAACACCGAAAAAGTTGAAAGCAAATAAAAATGTAGAAAAGAGATAGTTTGACCAGCCAAAATTGAAGGAAACTAATTGCATGTTTAGATTTACCTTTAACCATCTAAAATTATGTAAAAATATTAACAAACATAATTTTAAATAAATATTCAAATTAATTTATTTAGAGTTCAAGATCAATTATGAATTGAAGCATCTTAGGTAATTTTTATGTTAGATAAAAAAAATTATACTAAACTTTATAATTAACTTATTTTTTGAATAAAAACATCTAAATATAGATGAATTTATCTCAAAATCAATTTTAACTATAATCAACTTTGCAAACTATTACTCGAACACACTAAATATACGAATTTAATTGACACTGGTGTGAAAACTCATTAAGGCGTGTTTAAAAGAGCTTAAGATGGAAAGGCTAGAAGCATACAAGCCGATAGCAAATGAAAAACTTGTCAAATTTTTGCGATTATTTTTTGTCTATATTACAGATGTTCTCTGCAAGAAAGAAATAAATTTATTCGAAGAAGGAATATTTATGGTAAAGTGAAATTAGATCTCTCGGAAAGGAGATTTTCATATCCAAAGTTCGAACATTAAATCTTAAGAGAAATAAAGCATGAAGATTGAAGAATATCTGATAATTGAAGAGATATTTACTAAAATGATTAATAATTTAAAATGTATACATATTCTGTTAATATGAAGAAGTTTTTCATTATTTAATAATTTGTTGTTGTATATACTCACCCAATGCTGAGCCAGGGAGGAACAACAGACGCTTTCTCCTTCCTTTAATTTTCAGATAAATTAACATTATTCACATATTAATATTGCATACACGTTATTCAAATATTTATTGACTCAAACGTGTCAGAATATCTTTCTAAACATTCATTCCCCCGTTAGGCCAAAGAAAGGAGTGCCCATAAAGTTAAAGATTATTACACCATATAATTAAACTTGTGTCTGACGATTCAGATCTTACTTTGTACGGTATCTTATTTAATGAGATGACATGATCATTAATATAATAATTACTATATTATAACCTTTTGAATTTTAATTTATCCACAACAAAATTGTTCGAAGAGAAGGATATTGTAGTAGCACGTAGTTTGAACTTTGAACTCCGAGTGCGAGAAAGCTGCTTGTAATAAAATAATGCAGTTCATAATCAAATGTGATACAAGGACAATGTTGAGAGAGTTTATTAAATACTCATACTTGTTTTTTCCGACCTTGATATTTAAACTTTAAAACTCAGGAATGCTTGATGTAGTTTGACCTATCCGATAAAAAAATATAAGATTTTGAACTCAACATCTAGTTTAAAATCATTTGGATCAATAATTTGTTGATAATATAAACTATCACAAGTTTTATTTTTTAGGATTCAATTTTATTATATTATTATTTAAATATAAATTATCATGTAAGATGTTTTAAAATAACTATATTAATATAATTTTTACTTATTAACCATAGAATTTTTTACAATGATAAGAATGCATAAATAGTAAACTCAAATATTAATAAAAAAATGTTTAAATATAAATTTGATATATGAAAAATAAGATTTTTTTAATTTTTTTATATTTTGGTCTTTTATTTTTTGTTTTAATATATGTTATCAACTAATTTTTTAATTTTCATCTTTAATATCTTTTAAATAATAATATTCATCACATCATAAATAAATATAATATGATAATTATGTATATTTTTTTGTTAAATTATATTTGTAAAATTTTAATTAATTAATTTAATATTTATTAATTATTTTAAACAGACAAAAATAAAAATCTAAAAGTATAATTTATTGAATAAAATTATACGAGAATATCTTTTCATATTATTTAATAAGATGTTAATTTTTAAAAACTAAATTGATATTAAAAAAATATACAAAACATACAAGTTGAAATCTTGTGCGTAGGGTTAGCTGAATTATTTTCTGCATTTGCATTTAATATCTTTCACGAATGATACAATATCATTTCTTGGATCACTATGTTAAAGAATAACATGTTGAAATGTGTATGTGTTGACTTCAATTTGTAGTAGCAGCCATCAATCAATCCATGTGATGCAGAAGAGGCCAAAGAAAACTCTGCAAATACAAAATTAATCACTTATTCCATTGAAGCAATCGGACAAACACCATAATGCAAAGCTCATCTATCTGGTGTCAGAGATTTGGCCAACAGATCTAGACCGTTCAAGCTCGTCAGACGGATCCCAATCCAACGTAGAGGATTGAATCTTGGACAAAGTCATGAAAACCTCAGAAATCTGTGGCCTTGAATTGAGGTCACGAGCAACACAGCGTTTGGCAAGTTCCGCCATTGAATAAGCCAGTTCCAAAGGATATTCATCTCTCAAATTTGGATCCATGAAAGCCCCAAGTTTCTCTCTAACGTTATCCCCTTCAAGTACCTGATTCACAGTCATTGACAGCATCTGCTCCTCAGACCCATTTTTATCCCCACCAACAGCCTCTCTCCCTGAAAGAAGCTCTAAAACCACAACCCCAAACGCAAAAACATCCATCTTTGGTGTAATCAAACCATTCTCAATATACTCAGGTGGCATGTACCCTTGAGTCCCCACCACATGCCTTGTCAATTGAAATCCCCCATCAGCCCCTTGATCCTCCACTGCTCTTGCCAACCCAAAATTCGAAATCTTAGCCCTAAAATTCCCATCCAAAAGCACATTCCCACTCTTCAAATTCTTGTGCACATAAGGAGGACTAGCATAATTATGAAGGTACTTAAGCGCGTCAGCAACATCATGTGCAATATTAACCCTCTGCACCCAATTCAAAGACACAGAATTCTCGTACTTGTTATTACCACTGTGAAGCCAATCCTCAAGAGATTCATTCTCCGCAAACTCGTACACAAGATAGGTATCACCTTTGTAAACACAAAAACCAGACAACCTTATAATGTTGAAGTGGTTAATCCTCTTCAGAATGTTAATCTCACCCGACACATCCCCTTTGAGAACCTTAACCGCAGCATGATCACCCTTGAAAGATGCCCTATAAACAGAACCCTTGATTTTGTTCTCTTCACTGAAGAACCCCGTAGCCTTCTGCAACTCCTCAAATTTGTACACACTCAACGACTCAATCGCGTAACGAACCCCTTCCGAAGAAAGAGACCAAGATTGAGTCGTCGGAATAGTTACCTCCGTGGTGGTAGAACCCGAGAGAGCCTTCGGCGGAGGCGGCTGAACCTGCCGCCGCCGACGATAGAAACAGAGGTAAAACAGAGCAACACCTAAAAGAAGCAACACAAGAACCCCAACCACGACTCCGACAATGACCCATTTCTTGGAAGAGTCAGAATCTCCATCCTGCGGCGAAGCTGGCGGCGGAGGAGAGGGGGAATCCTCGGGCGGAGTGGCTGCTCTCTGTATCTTGGTGGGTGGCTCTGTTTTCAAAGGAACAGAAATTGGTGTGAAATAGAAAACAACGGAAGTAGCAGAAAGGTTGTTTGCATCGAGAATGCTTTGAGGGTCAACATCGAAGATGTCAGCAATGGAGGAAATGGATTCTCCTTGAGAGACCAAGTAGGTGAGCAAGTACTTGAAGCCAGCTTCACGCTGTTTCTGAGTGGGGCAGGCGCACCTGAGAGGCACGTGGAGATTTTGACCCTTAAGGAGGTCGCGTATGCCGTAGGAGTTTTGAGCGATGAGGGCCTGGCAGGTGGTGAGGGCCTGGTAGGTGTTGTTGGCGATGCTGAAGTAGGTTTCGCCTTGTAATTTGATGGAGTAGGTGGCGTTGTGTTGGTAGTAGGGGCCAGAGCAGGAGCAGTTGATAGGGACGGTGACGAGGGTGTCGGCGGGGATGGGCTGGACGTCGGTGATGTTATTGGCGGCGGCGATGAGGGCGGGGGTGGAGTTGAGAAGGTAGGAGATGGTGGCGGGGGTGTCGTATTCGGGAGTAAAGGATTTGAAGGTGAGGTATGATCCACAAGATGGAACGCTGTTGCAGATGTTGCCCTTTGTTGAGTTGAAGTCGTTGTTGTTGCAGTCTAGTTGTTTGTTGTTAACGTACTCTTGCTGGGAATTGGATTTCAGGAATAAGCAAGTTATGAGGAGGAGTAAGAGTGTTATGGTGGTAGTGACGCACTGGATTTTGGCCATCATCATCATCATCTTCTTCTTCTTCTTCTTCTGCTTCAGAGGTTTAAATCATATAGGTTGAGTTGGTTTGAAGGGTGTGTTAATTTCAAACAACGCGTCTATCTCTATATTTCCTGGTGGGAACCAATGTCATAGTAATCCTATTGGATGGGGTGGCTACCTGGTCAAACACGTTTTCTTTTGAGAATTTTCCACCTTAGTAATATTGTGCCAAATATATATAAATAAGTTAAATGATACTTCTAAAACAATTTATATAACCAAGTGCACTATCATGGATATACATTTAAATTTAACAAATAATACAATGATAGAAAGAGATAAATATAAAAAATAATGTTGTATAATTTATTATATGTGTATTATATTTTTATAAATAATAGATTTAAATATAATTTTATTTTTTTATTTTGTTTAATTTGTAATTTAATCTTTTTATTTTAAAATAAAAATATTTAGTTTTTTCATTTGTCTACTTTTTATTTTTTTTTGTTCAATTGAATTGTAAATTTAATATGTTCATTTGAAATCTCATCAATAAATTATTTAATTAATTAAAATATAATAAATAAAATAAAATTTATAAGATAAATTTATGAGTAGACCAAAATTGTGATTTTTTAAAATTAAAGAAATCAAATGTCTTTATTTTAAAATAGAGAGACCAAAATTAGAAATTAGATAAAATAAAGGGACCAAAATTGTATTTAAGTCATATTCTTTTCTTAGATTTTGTTTTATCGTTATGTTCTATTTGTTCTTTATAGTGAAACAATCATGTAAATGTTGAATTAGAATTTATTTATTTTTAAATCTCCATAATGGTATGAAGTATGAACCTATAAAACACCAATATGGACACATACATTGAGATACAACTAAAGTCTAAAATATAAGAAATAGAGATTTGAAAAAAATGAATAATAAATATGAAGAGTTACTCTATGAATCATTTTATCTCTTTCTTCCTTCTTTATCTTTGTATATATGTATATGTGTGTGTCTATATATATAATAGAAATAAATAAAAAAGAAACCAAAAATAAAACATTGAAAAAACTTGACATGAAATGGGAATCATTGAATTAAAGACAAAATATGAACAAACACAAACAATGACAAAAAATGCTAACAAATAGTTAAGAATCAATGATGTCAACGAACATAGATGGATGAGTGCAAGAACTTACAAAAGAGACAAATGAATTCGAGAAAGATTTTGCGTTAAAGGTTTATCTTAATAGGTTAACTTTTAAAATAAAATTTGATTATTGTTATAATTTAATCTTTAGGTTGATTTTTTTAATTTTTGATAAAAAAAATGCATGTTTAATGTGTGTCAAGTAGTGTTCGCAACATTTGACAAGTGAACTAAATCATGCAAGTATCGATAATTATTCAGATATCTTATCCATATAGACTTAGGTATTATTAGACACATTTGACACATTTTGTTAAAGAATGCTTAAAGAATGATAATGTTCAATTGAGGATTAACACTAATTAAGATAAAATTAATAAAACTAAGATTGAAAGCAAAGGATAGAATTAAATGTTTTAAGGTTTTTATCAAATACGTGGAATATGATAAAAATGGTGAAATACGATATAATAGATGTTGCTAGGGTTAAGTTTCATCAAAACATCAATCTTATATTCTCAACTCAAAACCATGTACTCATCTCAGTATACTAAAAATCACATACAATTTTCAATCCTTAATTCCTTAGGTACATTGAGATCAAATTTTCTCATAAAATCCTTAATTCATTAAGAACTTTGAAAATTGTTTTAAGCACAAGAATTGAGTTCTTGAATCAAGATCCATTCCAAAATCTAAGACCTATTGAGTTATCTATTTCAGATTTAGAATCAAAATGTGTTTTTCAATCATAAATTAATTCAAAAAAACATGTAAATGGACGATCAAATCATAAATAAGAATTAAGCATAGAAATAGATAAGTTGTACGTTAAAATAAGAACAAAGTTAGGATTTTATAAGAAATACATGAGTAAGTTCCACTAATCTCAATCTTAACAACTAAGAATCTAGTTATTTCTAGCCATAGAAGTGAAGAAAAACCATGAAAGATTAATGAAGAAGGATGGATAAGCCATGGAAGTACTCCCAAGGTCCCTTTCGTCCCTTTTCAAAGATAATCAGCCTTAGATTGCGTGTTTTGTTCCTAAAGATCTCTTCAGAGAAGTACATATAATATCTCTTTATATGTGTCAGATCATAAGTGTCGCATTAAGCACAAACTCACTAGCGTTAAACATATGTCTTTATTTAATTCCCAAAACTCCAAGAACTTTCATACTAAGCGCAAGAGATCTTACATTAAGTATGGTTCTTCAAGTAATAAAGATTTAGTACATTTCACGACAAACACAAATTATGTTGCGCTAAGCGCGAAATTAGCAAAAAGTTGACTCTCTAAGACTATTCTCTAACATGCTTGAGTTAAGTGTAAGTAACTTTGGTGCTAAGCACAATTTCAAATTTGTCTCTTCAAAATTCATCTTCTTTTATTTCTTATCTACCTAATACCAAAAAAATATATATATATATATTAACAAGAATTTATTAAAAAATTATTCATCAACTTATTGAACTTAAAGAATCAATTATTCAAAAAATAGAATAAAAAAAACATCAAAAGTATGGAAAAGATAAGATAAATGTCAAATTATAAATAAAAAAATAAGTAAAATTGATACTTATTACAAGTCAAATGGATTACATCACTATCATGTCAAAGATAAATAACAATTTTTTTACACTATTTAAATGCATTTAACATGTGTCTATTATATGTTGATGTCATAAATATGTTAGACATCTCAACATGTTCTTTATCCAATATACATGTGATTCATAGATATGAACTTATTTTTTCTTTCCACCCATTTCAAGTACAATATAAATTGTAGAACTCTATAAATTAAAAGATAACTACAACTTAATTTGAGAAAAAAATTAGAAGAAAAATGTAAATGTGCATTTAATTTTACTGTTTTTTATTTGATTTTTAAAGAAAACAAAAAATAAGATTAAAAATGTGTTTAGTTAAAATTTAAAAAAACATTTTCTCTATAAATGTTTCTCAAAACAAACTGAAAACAGAAAATGGAAACAACTCTATTGTTTTAATCAATACTATTTTGTTGGATTAACAACTCTTATTTTCAAGTCATATTGTCTCTTCACCTCATCCCACTAATAGAATTTATGTTAGAAAAGTATTGTTTTGACTGGATATGGAAAAATAAAAGAGTTGAAGGTTATTTTCAAAAAATAAAAATAAAAAATGTTTTTTTAAACCAAGCAGCCTCAAAGATTCCCTCGTTTGAGGGGGATGTCCCACACGAGTTGTTGCGTATGTGGTTGGATACGTGGACTGTCTACATCACACTACTAGTTTTTAACTTATAAAAAAAGGGAAGTAGTATCGCAGAAAAATAGGCTATGTAAGAAACAAAATAAAAAAATGTAGAATAAAATTAAACTTTGTTACAAATAAATCTAATGCATCGGTTTTTTGGGCAGTAAAATATACATTGACTTCAATGAACGCCAGAAGCTAAACGTTAAGAAAAAAACTACATTATATATTTAAATTTTTATATCACACAATTATTTTATATTTTAAATAATGGTCTGCCAATTATTCATTGATCACAAGAATATCTCAAATTGAAAAGACACTTTGGCTTTAGACGCCGAAACACATTGCGGATTCAACTGATAAATGAACCCTGAGGAAAGAGAGAGGAGAGGAAGTTGCATATAACAAAAACTTTCTTGACTTTTAGGTTGACTTCCTTTCAGGAGTTTTGGGTTAGCACGACTAAAACACAAAGTAAATATACAATTTAGTAACTCTGCTCATCATTTTTTTTATTATACAGATTAATCCGTGAAAAAAAATTTATAAGAAGTTTAAATTTCAAAAACTATTTCTTTCATTCTAAAATTTTAATTTTAATATTTAAAAAATATTTCAAAATAATTGATATTATTAATTTTTAACAAAATATTAAAATATTTATTTTAATTTTATTCTCTAATAAATATTACTATTATTTTAAAAATTGAATAATATATTTATTAAAATTAAAAATAAACATTTTAGTAAAATTATTTTTTAATAAATATTATTTTTTGAAATACTTATTTTTTTAACCTTCGTAAAAAAATCTTAAACATCACTAAGTTAAACAATTTCAACAGCTCTTAATTGTTTTTTTCTTTCATTGCCTCTATACATTTCTCTTTTTCTTACCAAAGAGTGTGTAGGAGTAGGTGTAATAAACTGAGTGTGAAGCAGCGCTACCAATTACATATCTTTTCCAAGAAGGTAACTCACTTAATTAGAATTTCCTTTTCCTTTTGTATCTCTTGATGGGGATCAAAGTGCACACCAAAATTGCAAATCCATGTTTTTAAAACAATCAAACACGAACTTATAAAATACTCACAAATAAATCAAATGAAGCAGCACCTAAGGCTACCGGATTCCATAATGGCATTCTATGCATCATATCAAATGGCTCAACCACCAATTCACTCACAAGGCGAAACTAAAACCCAACTTCTAAGTGTACTTATTGATAAAGGATTGATTAGTGGAAACAGTAGAAGAATAATCTGTACATCTTATTGACCTATGACCACTGATGTTAAATCTACAGAGGAGAAGAGATAATAACACATGCTCCCTTTTGCTGACTCTGTACGTATCCACGTGTATCAATCATGCTTTCTTTTGCAGCCTTCTAGTCGAAAAAGTCTGAAGCAAGTGTAAACTAGCACTAGGAATGCAACAAGCAACACTGCAGCAAAAAAATGAAAATATCCCTTGAAACCAAATGATAGTAAGCAAATTAGCGATAACACAGAAACAAGTCAGTTTTAGTCATACTATGCATGGAACTTTAAAAGAGTGATATCCAAAGAGAATAATGTGCGCGTGCACACACAAAGGATCACTAGCAAGTGTAGCTTAGAAGTGACTTACCAAAAAGGATGAAACAGAACAAGATCGCCAAGCGATACTTTACAATCCATGGCAGACTAACTTCAAGAGTGCAATGCTTCTGATTATTATGTCCTCTGTCTAAAACTTCTGAATTTGATGGTTGTAATTCCGTTAATGAAACACCCACTCCAGTAACCATGACGCTATCCTTGTCCCTTACTTTGAATTTCAGAGTCACTGGGCGAGAGTCCCAATCTATTTCAATAGTTCCAAAGTTTGGCTGGCCTAATGAAAGCCCACAATTGAAATATCAAAAAATGAAAACCAATATAAATATTCTTACACAAAAATAAGGAGGAAAAGTTTACCATATATACAAGATTTGTATCTGCAGTTTTCGCTCTTAACTCTCATTGTAGATGGGGTCAACCATGCCACAAATCTCACAAAAGAGCGCAAGAAAGGTGGGACAACCTCCTCGATTGATTGAGTAATCCCACTTGAGGTTACATCATATAGTGGATAGTCCAAAGCACAATCATATCTTGTGATTTCCCCAAAGTGAACATCACCACTAATAAAAAATACTCCAGCCCTCTGCATAGAGAAGACTAATAAGAAATGAAATGAGTACTCAATCACTACAGCTACGTGAATGATATCAACTTAATTCCCTTTAACAACAAAGATGTAAAACATAGAAAAGAAGTAGAAAATGAATGTCCTGAAAGTTATTACCTTACTATCAACTATTAATTTAAAAAGACGGTCTCTTTCCTTTGGAAAACGACCCCATGATTCCATTGCAAACAATGGATGAATGGTTGCTGAAAGATTTGATATAACCTGACATATAGATTAATTATAAAAATGTAACTATATAGATGTGTGTACAAAACAAACTAACACAATCAACACTAGAAAAAGAATATAGAAACTATATCACATTAACAACATAAAAACGTATCTCAATTTTCCAAGGTGCAACAATTCAAGAACAAAACTGAATTATGTCGAGATCAGAGATTTTAATAAGAAAAGCGTCCAAAGCTATGAGAATGTGGAAAGCCACTTTCTAAATCAATAAAACAACTACTTTCAGTCAAATTTAGATATACAGTGTCAAGAATACAGGCATAATAGTGGATAATGTAGCCAAAACTCATAAAGATGCAGTTGTAATAATATATATCATGTTTAGTATTGTGATTAATTCTGATGAACCTCTGTCATTATAACAAATGATAACTAATTGCTTACCTGAATAGAAGATCCAATTATGGTAAGAGCTGTTGCTGGACCCTTTAGCTCTTTCTCCAACCACAGCCATTGTGAACTCCCCAAAATGGTTCCATCACTTCCTACAGGGTCTCTGTGATATCTGGTATCTAAAAGGACAATCTGAATAGTTTTCCCCAAACCACAGTAAAAGTAAATATTAGTACAAGATGCATGCTTAAAAGTTAAAACACAATTTAAAAACAACTCTCAAGCCTTATTATTGAAAAAAAAAATGAGTTCTTTAACATCATAAGACATTTAAGATGATCATGTAATGGCTACTATCCTACCACAGCACAATATTCGTGGAAGAATTTTATGAATTTAATCAAGAATAAAGTAGATATATTTTTATTTGGTCAATACCTTGATATCTCTACCTGCAGGACCATACGTATATGAGGCATATACACCATCCTGTTTCCGCCTGAAATAAGAAGCTAGCGTAAGTATCTAAATCTGCATCTGCTACCTATTAAAATCTAATAATGAGTGAATACATGTATTAGCCAGACACATAAACATGTCTTCACTGGACAGGAAAAAATGAGGTTCCACAGCCAATACAATGTGTCATAATATTGGAAAACTACACCCAGAATCAAGAAAACTATTATTCTAAGACACAAAGTAAATCAAATAACCCAAACTGTAGAATACAGATAAGTCCGACATGATAATGCAGCAAAGGAGATTATCCACCCACCGTGAACTATCTTGAGGTTCATTCAAGAAATCAAGAAGCAACTTTTGGTTGGTGATTTTTCCATGAAATTCTTTTCCTGCATCATTTAATCCATAATCGTGATCATCCCATGTACCAATAACCTATTAACATACCAAACAAAAGTCAGGCCAAAAATATTTATAAACATAGTCATCATTTTAGTAAATCAACCCACAGACATCTGAAAAATGTTATGCTTTCAATGAGAATTTCTACTAGATAACAAAAACAGATGGAAAAATTTCAAATGAAGCACCTCAGCATTCTGTTGAAGTTGAGCATAGCCAGGATTAGACTTAGCTTTTTCATATCTAGCCTTCATTTCCTGCTCAGAGGCAGGAACAAATCGTGGAACATTCTTCCACGGCCCAACAGTCCTTTCCCGTCCAAATATTTTGAAAGGGCGTTTGAAGTCACCATAAATGTTATCACCCAGCCATATAAAAATTTGGGGACGGAAGTCAACCACAGCATCCCAAATGGGCTGGCACAGAAACACAACACACAGCATACATGAGCTGAGATGAAAAAGTTAACAATATCCTGAAAT
This sequence comes from Pachyrhizus erosus, assembly GCA_026544285.1. Lineage (NCBI taxonomy): Eukaryota > Viridiplantae > Streptophyta > Magnoliopsida > Fabales > Fabaceae > Pachyrhizus > Pachyrhizus erosus. The sequence goes on along the minus strand of JAMLFT010001083.1, from coordinate 6,500 downwards.
CATAGTAATTAAAAGCCTAAATAATAAAAAATATTGAGCTTTTGCTGGGGAAGAGATTTTCAGCCTAAAGCAGTCAAACAAGAAACCAATGTAGGATTGCAAACCCAAACTACAACCAAAAAAATACCAAGGCTTAGCTCCTCTCGTCCAGCTCTGTGATTTTTTGAATTTAGTTGTAAATGCAATACAATTTAGATGGATTGATTAAGAAAAAGTCCATATAGTGACATACTACCTAGTACTACGTAAAATAAATAGTAGTCTAGTTTCAATTCAACATGAATTATTTGTAGTGCTAAAAGTGTGAAATACATTAGGAATTGAAGTGGTCTACTGCATAATGAATTTTGATTTCTTTTATAAATTGGGATAAAACGGAACATGCATCTCACTCTTGAAAAAAATTATATTATGCATAATCATCCCAACCTACAATTTTTACAAACAGGGAACATGTTCCAGAATCCATGGAAGATTATAAACAGAAACGGTTGGTTTGTTGCTTGTTACATAAAATTAATCAAATTTATTTTGCTTACAGAAAATTATACAAATTATCTACGAGGCAGTTTTTTTACAGCATTATTGTTGTTTTCTTTTTAAGTTGAGTACAACAGAACTGCAGTTTGCTTAAAGCTGACGTAACATTGGGACTGCAACAGCATGTTAGTACAAGAATTGGGACATCATGGTTGAAACAAAGAAACAGAATCATTAGCATATCAGTTACATTACACGACACTGCAACATGGGTAAAATAAAACAAAGACAAGACAATACAAAACAGAACAGAACAAGAATAAAAAGTAGAAAAATTAAAATAAAAAAGCATAACAAAATAGAAAAAAATTGGAACCTGAGGAGCGCTCTGGTTGGAGCATGATCCGAAGGCAATTCGAGACACCACTTGTTTCTGCTTCGCGTGACTTTCGGAACCGGTAATGGTCACCGCAAAGCTGACCATTCCGATGAAAACAGCGGCGTTCCACCACCGCCACCGCCATCGACGTTGATCGATACCCATTTGCCCAAAAATCACAACTTCGAATCCAATTCTTTCTCAGAGATCATAGAAAGGGAACTTTCTTAGGATTTGAGACCAATGGCAGACATAAAAATGAAACTTTCGGTTGTTATATAATACATTTCTTTTCTCTTTTTATACACTTTCCAATAAAAAAAATAAAGAGGATTGAATGAAACAATTTTCAAATTTGGAAATAAATATACGTAATTTTTTTAAGACAAGAAGATTCCTTTTTGCTGCATGAGATTCTCACAAGTCATTTTTTTTTAATAACCATCAATTTTTTAATATACAATAAACCATCAATTTTTAATAATCCATCAATTTGATTCATGAAGCAACACCTGTTCTTAATTATATAATTAATCCTTATAGTATTGAAATTCAGTAATTTGGTCACCAGATTAATATATTTTACCAATATTTAAATATTAATTTAAAGAATTTTCAGTATTAAAAAGATAACGTAAGATAATTTTAATACTTCAAAAACTATTTATATAATTTCATTATTTTAAAGACTATTTAAGAGATTAAACTGATCACTTATTTTATTTTTTAAAATTAAAATTAAAGACTATTTAATTTGAAAGTATAATTAAGTTTTTTTATCATAATATTATAGATGTAAAATATATTTTAACTTTTTCAATAACTAATTTTTTAAAAAAACTCTGGATGATAATCATTTAGTAAAAACTCTTCCTTTAACCAATTTATTTATCTACAACACTCAAATATAACATTTTGCTTCAGCCATTTGAACACTGGTCCACCAAACTAACATAATCTTAATTGAAAATAATTAAATTAGCGTTATTTTGATAAAAAAAATTAATTGAATGTAATTGCAATGTTTTAATAGTATACCACCGTGACGTATAATAAGTTTATTAATTTTTAAAATAATTATTTAGAAAGTAATACTTTGAATGTTTTTTTTATCGATCGAAAGTATAAAGTGTATAAAAATTAAATTATTTTTAATTTAAAGTTTATTAATGCACTAAAATAACAATATTAAAGCCAATGAATATATGTAAAAGAAGAAGAAGAATGCACCAACACCTTCTACTAATTGACATATAGAGATAAAAAGAGAAAAAAAAAATATAATAAATGTTATACTGTAATAAAATAAAATAAAATGATAATAAAGTATGTATAATATTGAAGTGTAGCATTGAAAAAGCAAAATCCATGAAGCAAATAGGAATGTCTAATTAGGCAATTCATTGACATTTAACAAAAGCTTTTACTACAATGTGTAGTGTCCACAGTGAAGCAACTTTATGAGTGGCAGTGATTGAAAATGTTGGAGTTTGTGTTGACTGTAGTTGACCACTGACCAAACATGGAACCCATTTATCCAATGTCCACCAAAAGCATACCTCAAAGGCGGGAAATCTGTGACGTTATGCAATGAAACAAATCCAATAATATCACTTTCAACAGTTACTTATCTCTAAACTCTCTCTAATGGCAATACCCTCCTTCCATAATTGAGGGCATCTTTTGTTCATTTGCTTTTTTATTGATTGAGAAGCAACTTTCCAGCTACTTGTTCATTTGCTTGTGACTCAGTGGATCCAGTTTAGGATACATTTGGATTTAATTTGTGAAAAGGGTTAGTGAGTGGGCAAGAATAGACACAGAACTTGGATTGGAAGAAGATGAAGGGACACGTTAATTTTTTTCCCATTAAAATTGTAAAATAGTTCTTTCTTTATACATCAATTACTAATTTTGACACACCATATACCCTGTTTAAAAAATTATTCAATCATTCGTTTGTGCATTTTCTTTTCAACATGAAACATCCTTTACTGTACTTTGATATTATCGATTTTTATACATATTCGTTAAGAGGGACAAATTTTTGGCAATGCTTGTCAATCATGATTCTCCTCGCTATCAATTACCTAAACCAATGAAATCCTAAACATTGGCTCAAAGAAGATGAAAAAACAAAACTCACAAAATTATTTAGTTTGAGTTAATTATGGTTTTGGTATATTAAAGAATAATACGGCGTTATATTTAATTTTTTTTTAATAAGGATCGCTAATATACACACACTCTTAATTACATTAATAATCTATACCATAAAATAAAATAAAATAAAAAATCAATGAATTCATTTGTTATAATAAATTTAATTTAAAAATATTAAATAATTTTTTATTTAAATATTTTTTTCTCTTTTATCATTTCTCATTGATATTTAATCTTTAAATATTTTTTCCTTTCTCATATATTAAACTTTTTTTTTAAAATTCTGTCATCTTTTATTATAATAATGTATTATGAAAATAAATATATATTTTAATAAAATATATTTTTTAATTTTAAGCCAGTATTAAAGAAAAATAAATTAAATTAATATAAAAATATTGATTTTGAATCAATTTTTCCAAAAGAAAAAGAAGTTAAATACAATAAGAAAATTTAGTTGAAAAAAAAAGTTAATAACTTACGATTCAAATCTGTTTAGGAAATAATAATAACGGTTAAACTTTTTAAACGAAGTTGAAAAACTAACTATTTCACTAAAATAATTTATAATAATTTTTTATTAAGAATATATATTAAACACAAGCTAAATTTACTTTATTCTTATTTCACCCATTAGTTTATTGTTGCTTTTAAATTCATGTAGTGCACTAAAAATAAAATATAAACAAAGATTATTGATTATATTTAATAATATTAAAAAAACTTGTTTTCATACATTAAAAAAACTTTTTTATTAATAATTTATTAAATATAAATTTTTAACAAAAATTAGTTTATGTTTAATATAAAATATTATTATAAATTATAATATATATGGAATGTATTTTTTATTAACAATCTTAAATTATGTTTAATATAAATTATTAATAAAAACTGTTTTTAAATTTATCAAATGTAAAACATTGTTAATAAAAGAATGTTTAATATAAATTGTTTTTAGAGAAATAATTAGTTTTTCAAATTTATTTAAGAAGTTAAATAATGATAATTATTTTAAAAAAATGAATCAATCACAAAATCAATATTTTCGTATTAATTTGATTTGCTTTATTTTGAATGTACCTAAATTTAAAATAAATACTATAAATTCTAATATATATTTATTTTTATAATGCATATAAAATTTCATAATACATTTATATTATGGTGCGAGGTAAGAAAGGAGAGAGAATTTGATAATTTAATACAAACGAGACATGAGAAAGAAGGAAAAATTTAAAAATAAAATACTAATTAGAGGAGAGAAAAATGATCCAATGAAAAATAATTTTAATATTCTTAAATTAAATTTAAAAAATAAAGAAGTTTATTAATTTTTTGTCTAAATTTTACAATGTAAGTTGTTAATGCACTTTAACTAAAAAAAGACTGTATGTATATTAACAATTCTCTCTCTCTCTTATTCTTACTTTATTTTGACACTTTTTTACTCTTATTTTATTTTGTTTTATCTTTTTTGGTGCTAAAAATATTATATATTAGTTTAGTCTAAATTGAAATTCAACCATTCAAATTTTGAATACTCTTAAATGAAATTTGTGTTATTTTGTAAGTTAATGAAAAGAAGAGAATGTGATTAAATTCACTTAAACTTATTCAAACGAGAAAATTTGATTGAACGAATTTTGCCAAACATTAGAAAATTCTCTACCTCAATTTTGCTCAAGAATTGAAATTTCACTTGAGCTAAACTGTTTAAGATTTATTTTACTGTTTGAAAAGTAAAGTGATATAAATAAGAAAGAAATATTTTTTTTAGGAAAAAATGTCAAACCAAAGAAAGAAGCAATTCTTTCTCTCATCTATTGAGTAACTCTATTGTTGAAGATCCAAAAAGATTTCTGAGATTCTAAGGATAGATGAATGAAGATCTTGACTCGGGGCTTCAACACCTTTTGTAAATAAGTTCTCATAGAAATGAGTGATTGATTTATTTTCTTTAGAGTTGAATGTAATCTACTAAACTCTAATATAACTCTTGGTTTTCATATATATGATTTATTCTTTTCTACTCATTAGTGTTCATTTTTGCTCTTAATCCTTTTTATGTGTTGATCGCTCGTAAAATGATTTTTGATTTGGAATCCAATTGAAAAATATTTTCTAGATCATGTTTGAATGAAACACGCAATGGTTGGGATTGCTAGGAATAGAATACCAAACATTGGTTTTTATGAATGCTCTTAATACAAGTTTTCTTCTTAAATATGTAAGGAATTGATATTTATAAAGGTAACTTAAGATCTTAATACTAATGAATTAGTTGACTAACTCTAATCCTAGATGATGTAGTAGAAGAAGAGTTTTCAAATGTATGATTATTAAGGTTACAAAGGAGTAGGATTAGATGAAATCCAATCGCAACTTTTAATGATTAATATATATCTTAATCTTAGTTGTTTTTTTGTTTATAAACTTTATTTTCATTTACTTTTCATTTACCAACAAATCAACCAATGACCATTGTGAATATTATTGTAAGTAAAACTAGATTTCTTCAATAGTACAATTGTAAGCTAATAAAATATCAACCAAGTTCTTGAGGAGATCACTTTATATTCATCATCAATAGTATAAATGTCAAACCGTCAACATTGACACTAGATAGTGAGCTTCAAATAACGTGAAAACGAATTTAGAAATCATAACCAACCTATACATGTGACATACAATTTTGTCTTGTTGGTTTTCCAAATAAATTATACACTATTGCAACTAATTAGGAATAACTGTCTCATTAGATGATAGGATGAAAACTTGTAACACAATTTTTTAAAAAATTTCTTAATTTACTTAAGTTAAGTCATTTATAAGTGAGAATATTAATTGAATCATAAAAAATTAACTAGTTAGTTTTATTTTTGTGTGAATTTTTTGGTTAGTTTTAGTGTTAATTAATCTAAAACCTAAAATATTGTGAAATAGATAGAAAAAGATTCTAATAGATTGTTGAATTTCTTATGCAAATTATTATGATTAGTGATAGTTAAACATAGTTAATCATTTGAAAAATTTTGAAGTGATTATGACCCTCTGAAATAAAATAATATTATTTTTTAGATGTCGGATATATATTTCATAATAAATAATTCTATTACAAAAATACACCTAATTAATAATTTTTATTAAAAAAAGTTAAAATTAATGCACAAGATTGAAAAATATTTTATAGAAGTGAAAAATATTATATTTAGACTAAAATATTATTATTTAATACATGAATTTGGATTTATACTTTTTTTTATCTCTATTATAATTAAAAAATTAACTTTACACTTATTAAGAAAATTAGTTAGTATGATTTAATTTTGTTAATCCTATTTAGAAAATAAGTTTTTTTTTTAAATTATCTTTCATTAAAACTTGATATTAAGAATAAAAATAAATAATTAAAAATAATCTCAATTAAATAACAGAATATTTTAAAGATAATCTCATTTAATATAATAAAATTAGT